>CAUYRH010000913.1:0-14814 GCA_963574655.1 Perodicticus potto
TTCACTCTTTGCAGATGATATGATTGTATATCTGGAAAACACCAGGGATTCTACTACAAAACTTTTAGAAGTGATCAAGGAATACAGCAATGTCTCAGGCTACAAAATCAATACCCATAAATCTGTAGCCTTTATATATACAAACAATAGCCAAGCCAGAAAAACAGTTAAGGACTCTATTCTTTTCACAGTAGTGCCAAAGAAGATGAAATATTTGGGAGTTTACCTAACAACAGATGTGAAAGATCTCTATAGAGAGAACTATGAAACTTTAAGAAAAGAAACAGCTGAACATGTCAACAAATGGAAAAACATGCCATTCTCATGGCTGGGAAGAATCAACATTGTTAAAATGTCTATACTACCCAAAGCAATATATAATTTTAATGCAATTCCTATTAAAGCTCCGTTGTCATATTTTAAAGATCTCTCCATTTTATATGGAATCAGAAAAAAACTCACATAGCCAAGACATTACTCAGAAATAAAAACAAAGCAGGAGGAATCACGCTACCAGACCTAAGACTGTACTATAAATTGATAGTGATAAAAACAGCATGGTATTGGCACAAAAACAGAGAGGTAGATGTTTGGAACAGAATAGAGAACCAAGAGATGAATCCAGCTACTTACCGTTTTTTTTTTGATAAACCAAACAAAAGCCTATACTGGGGAAAAGATTTCCTATTCAATAAATGCTGCTGGAAGAACTGGGTAACCACAACTAAACAGACTGAAACTGGACCCACACCTTTCACCACTTTAAAAAACTGATTCAAGATGGATACAATATTTAAATTTAAGACATGAAGCAATAAATATCCTAGAAGAAATTGTGGGAACAAGTCTTGAAGATGTCAACATGGGGAAAGATTTTATGAAGACTTTTCTGGCAGTGAAGCAACAACAGAAATTTAAAAATGGGACTTAATTAAGCTGAAAAGCTTCTGCAAAGCTAGGGATACAACAATTAAAGTGAATAGACAACCTTCATAATGGGAAAAATATTTGCATGTTACAAACCTGAAAAAGACTTGATATCAAGGATCTATAGAGCACTCAAATTAATCATCACAAAATGAGCAAACAATCCCATCAATGACGGGGCAAGATAAATGAACAGAATCTTCTATGAGGATGATAGAAAAATGGCTAACAGACGTATGAAAAATACTCATCATTCCTAATCTTCAGAGATACACAAATCAAAACCATATGTAGATATCATCTAACCCCTGTAAGGTTAGCCCACATAACAAAGTCCCAAATTGTGGATGCTGGTGTGTATTAAAGGGAAATGATCACTTTTCCACTGTTGGGGGACTGGAAACTCACACAGTCTCTTGGAAAGAAATATGGTGAATCCTCAAGGAATTCAAATTATACCTACCATTTGACTCCACACTAATTGGCATCTACCCAGAAGAAAAAAAATAATTTTGTCATAAGGAAAATTTCACTAGATTGTTAATTGCAGTTCAATTTACAATAACCAAGCTGTGGAAACAACCTAAATGCCCATCAACTCAGGAATGGATTAAAAACTGTGGTATATGTATACCATGGAATAAATACCCTTCAGCCATAAAAAGGATGGTACTTTTCATCTTTTGCATTAACATGGATGGAGTTGAAACACATTCTTCTTAGTAAAGTATCATAAGAATGCAAAAACAAATATTCAATGTACCCAATACTAATATGAAGCTATAAGGCAATCGAATACACTCCCACAAAGGAGTAAAACTCAATTCAAGTTGGGGGAGGGAGAAATCGGGAGGGGGAATTGGTGTGCTCCCACTTAATGGGTACAATGTAGGAGTATATGGCACAGCATTTGGGGGTGGGACACAAATACAATATGGACTCCACCTAACAAATTCAAATTTTTATTCCTGGTTATTTGTACCCTCACATTAACCTGAAATAAAAATAACAATAAAAATTAGCAATATCAGGATAAATACAAAAAACAGCTTCTCTGAAACTTGTAGAAGTCAGAAGGGCAGTATTTGAATGCTTCAATTCTTTACACACCAAGCATCAGGCACTTGTTCTAAATAAATGAGTGAAATGATTTCAAATTTCTGTTGAAGATATTTCAGTTGAAATGTTCAATTGTGGAAATGTGAATGTCTTTACACTTCATCTTGAAGAAAAAAACCATAAATGGTATCAAAATTCCTGAAATTTTGAGGAAATAGAATTTTTATGAATATATTCTAAGCTTATTCACAATTTTAAGACTTTTCCTATTTGCTTATCTATTGCTTAATGGGAGAGAAACTTTACAATATTAAAATTAATGAAAAGTGTACATCAATCAGCTATAAGCAGTGATGGATTGACAAATCTAGCTATGTCATCTGTCAAATACAGACATTCCCCGAGTTACAAACATCTGACTTATGTACATCTCACACTTACAAGTGGGGGATATTATAGTAAGTCCCCAAGTTACAAACATCCCATTGACAAATGACTAGCACTTAATGAACGGAGGCTATTACATGTTATTGGTCAATTCCTGTTGCGATTTATATACCAATTGAATGTAAGAACAAATCTACAGAACCTATCTCATTTATAACCCCAGGACTGCTTGTATATAGGAATATTGAATTTTGATGAAGTCATTGACAAATACCTAGATGTTAAGGTTCAAAAGCAGAAACTTTAATATTATTATTCATTAATGCAGTAGACCAATATGTTGGTATAAATTTTTCTCCTTTACAATGCATTACAGCAATTAAAAATTGATTCATTATTTTTTCCCTTTTTGGTGTTGTACTATTTTCTTTATTTTGTATTTTATTTTTCTATTGGCATTTCTATGTATGTATATATTTATGACTATATATGAAGTTAAATGATAATTTCCACTGTTTTTCTTTTGTCTATTATTAGTTTCATTTTTATCATTATCTCTTAAAATGATTTTCTTATACAGCAGAAGGTTCTGTTAAAAATGGATCTGCTTTGGGTATCAGAGGTGCTAGGTACGCTGCTAATGCCTGATATATATGCACTTAATATTTGTTGAGTGAATTAATGGATAAATGAATTATTATTGGATTGTTGATGAGCAATTATGATCATATTCCTTTCTCAGAATCATTTCATGGGGGGCTTAAAGAAGACCTTGCTCCTATTGAGAATGTTGCACCTACCCATAGTATATTCTCCAGACAGCAACAAAATCACTCTTTTACAAAGTGATTTAGAGCAGGTCAGACTTCTGCCCAAAATCCTCCAATGACTTTTCATGTTATTAATAATAAAATCCAAATACGTTAGGGTGGCACAAAAGACCCCAACACAGGATGCAGGGTGTTATTTCACTACCTATGAACTTACAAGTTATGCTGTCCTTTTTCATTGCTGTTCCTGTGTTCACTCTTTCCTAAACTCCCTTCAAGACATTTCTCAAATCACGTTTTCAGAGTGTCTTTCCCTAATCTATATAAACCAGTAAACTGCTACCCAATCCTCATACTGTTTCATTTTCCTCATAGCATTTGGTACTTTGTAATACTTATTAGTCTTTCTTTTTCTCCTGTAACTGTGAGGGAAGCCGCTAATGCTCTCCACCCTGAGCTACTGCCTGCCATAATGTAGGCTCTCCATGACATAGTTTCAGAATGAACAAACTTGCCCATGTATCACAGAAATAAAGTGTTGTTTTTCGACATAGTTACTTTTTTTTTTTCCTCTAGAGTCTCACCTCATCGCCCTCGGTAATGTGCCATGGCGTCACACAGCTCACAGTAACCTCCAACTCCCGGGCTTCTTCGATTCTCTTGCCTCAGCCTTCCGAGTAGGTGGGATTACAGGCGCTTGCCGCAACGCCCGGCTATTTTTCTATTGCAGTTTGGCTAGGTTTGAACCCGCCACCCTCAGTATGTGGGGCCGGCGCCCTACCCATTGAGGAACAGGCGCCGCCGACATGGTTACTTGCTAAGGCAGCTGAAGTTGGGTTTTTAAACCCCTGTGTGGACAAATCACGCTGAAACAAAATAACTTAAATTTCTGCACTCAGGAAAATAACTTTCAACTGGACTGTGGAGAATATTCTGAAAGGCTTTATGTAGCACAGGCTGCATCAATCACAAGGATGAACCGTTTCTTCAGAAGACAGTTCACCAGTTAATCCTAGCAACCTCTGTAGTGGCTGGAAGGTGGAAAATGGGCAGGAATGGAAAGACAAGGGGCGCAACGGGGCGGGGCTATTTCGAGCAGAACCAAGTAGAACTGCTTTGTCCCTCTCCGCTCTCCGTATGCAAACTTCGGCTGAGCGGGTCATAGATATGGCGGCCGTCCGGGTAAGTGAAAACAAACTTGGTTAGTTTCTTTGGGTACGATAGCATTCTAGTAACTACAGAAGAGATCCTCCTAACTTTTGAAGGGAGCCCCGCAGCAAGGGGTAGAGTGAAGGTGGGGATGTGAGAGAATTGGAATCATTAACGTTTGAAGCCTCTCCCCTTTATAGAGTTTCCTCAGCGTGGGACACTGCTCTCTGCTTAATCCTCAGAGGTTGTTGATTTATACAGACGAACAGTACAAGCTGGAATTTGGGTGGGTGAAAGTGACCTGCCAGGTGAAGAGCCGCCGTAGACGTTTGGGCCTTGAGATGCAACAAAACCCAAAGAATGCTTGACCTTTGTCTCAGTGTACAGAGCGGGGCTTTATCACCCTGCCCATGGGAATTTGTTCAAACATTATTTGGGGGTGAAACAGACCAGGGTAGAGACATCCCAGAGTCTCTTTGTAGTGTGTGGGTTTATAGTAGTGCTGTTACTCTCTGGGCTAAGTTTCTTGAGTTCTGTGACAAGAAAAGATGACTTTACTTGGGAATCCATGTACAGGAAGTGACTCAGCTGGATGCTTGCTGCTTTTCTTAGGTAGGTTTTAATTACAGTATATAAATATTTACGTAGCGGGTTTTAGAGTAAAATGTTCTTTAGGCTTGCAGGAACAACAATATGAATATTTCCCTTCAGTCAAAGTTTATTTTAAGTTCATTCGGTGTTCGCTTTGATTTGCCATTCTCACTTCATTTTTGCAGCACTGGATTTTATACTTCATATGAATTATCACAACACCACCCTACCTGGATTCATTACTTCTAGATTGGCTTTCATAAAATCCATTGCTCCTGTGCTGCTGCAGTACTACCAAAATGCAAATCTGATTCTACCCCTCCCCTTCTTACAAACCCTCAGGGGTCTGGTCACACTCCTAGGTCTTTAACACATGATCTTGCCTTGACCAAAGTCATCTCTGTGACAAAAGTTTCATCTGTCACTCAGGAATCGTCCTCCCACCAGTGGTGAACTACTTGCTTCACTTTTTATGCTTTTTTAATCTGCTCTTTCTTTGGGCCTAAAGTTACTTTTTCCATCCTCATCTAGTTATTTCCTACTCATAATTCATTCATTCCACAGATATTTGCATACAGCCTCCCAATATGCAGAATGCCTTTTCTAAGAGTGTCCCTGACCTTATTAGTCAATTTTAAATAACTTCTATTTGTACTCCCAGATGACTCTGGGCATATTCTTAGCCGTAGCATTTATTACACTGCAAATAATAGACTATTTACTTGCCTGTTCTAACTTCCTAAACTATAAGCTCTTTGAAGACAGTATTACATTAATCTTTGTATCCTTAGTATGCAGTACAGATCTGACTTATATTAGGTAATCAGTAAGTTCTATATGAATAAATAAGTGCCAGAAAATTAGAATAAAAGAGACTAGTAAGGGAAGTGACTTACCTCAAAAGGAGTACAAAGTGCTCTGGGGAGTCAAAGGAGAGCTCACACTTGGTTTGAAGAGAATAAAGAAAGACTTTCCTGGAGGAGGTATAGAGACGTTGAAAAAGGCTAGCAGTAAAAGGCAAACCAGAACAGTGTGGTGTAATTGAAGCTTAGAGGATGGAGTTGAACAATATTTTGATTTGACCATTAATAGGCACTGGCAACTACCATTTATTAAGTGCTTACTACAGGCCAAGCACTATGTTAAAATACTTTTTATATGTTAATTCACTTATTCTCAAGACAACTCTATATAACAGATATTATTATCACCAATTTTTAAGGTGAACTAAAGTTTAGAGAAGTCAAATAAATTGCTCAAAATCAAAATTCCAATAAGAGCTGAAGTGAGATAAAGAGGTATAAGTAGAGTGGTAGAGGAGAACCTAGATTGTAAGGTGTTAAGGAAAACATATGGGATGGAGAACTAGCATTCATTTTACACCTCTGTCCAAAATGTTGGTATTCCCATTTTACAGGTGGAATAACTGAGGATTACAAAAACTGCTTGCTTCAGGGCCAGGTGCAGTGGCTCATGCCTGTAATCCTAGCACTCTGGGAGGCCGAGGTGGGTTGATTGCCTGAGCTCACAGCCTCTAGACCAGCCTGAGCAAGAGTGAGACCCTGCCTCTAAAAAAAAATAGCCAGGCATTGTGGCGGGCACCTGTAGTCGCAGCTACTCAGGAGCTGAAGAAAGAGAATTGCTTGAGCCCAAGAGTTTGAGGTTGTTGTGAGCTATGATGCCATAGCACTCTACCAAGGGCGACAAAGTGAGATTCTCTCTCAAAAGAAAAAAAGTGCTTGCTTCAGGTCATAAAGCCACTAAGTGTAAGAACCAGATTCAAACACAGATGTATTATACTCCAAACTCTTTCTGTTACTCCTTTGTCTGGGAGGTATGTGTTACTCTTTAGAGAAGTATGATCATGAAAGGAAGAAAATAATTTTTTTTTTTTTTAAATTTCAGGTTAATGTGAGGGTACACAACAAGGTCATAATACTTGAATTTGTTAGGTAACGACCCTCTTGTGGTTGTGTCCTGCACCAACAAGGTGTGCCATACACCCCTACATTGTGCCTCTTAAATGGGAACACCACGAACACCACCCTTTCCCTCCCTCCTTTGTTCTACTCCCCCCAACTTGAGTTGAAATGAGTTTTTCACCTATATGGGCATGAGTTAGATCATCTACTGGCTTCATATTAGTGTTGAGTACATTGGATATTTTCTTTTCCATTCTTGGGGTACTTTACTGAGAAGAATGTGTTTCAACTCCATTCAGGTTAATACAAAAGATATAAAGTCACCATGTTTACTTATGGTGAATACTATTCCATGTTATACATATACCACAGTTTGTTAATCCATTCCTGAGTTGATGGGCATTTAGGTAGTTTCCAATCTTGATGATTGTAACTTGAGCTACAATCAACAGTCTAGTGCAAATGTCGTTAATGAAATGAGATTTTGTTTTTTTCTTCTTGGTAGATGCCTACTACTGAGATTGTGCTGTCAAATGGGATGTCTTTAAGTTCTCTCAGGGTTCTCCATATTTCTTTCCAAAGAGTCTGGACTGGTTTGGAGTCCTACCAACAGTGTAAAACCATTCCCCTTTCTTCACATCTACACCAGCATCTACATCTTTGGGACATTGTGATGTGGGCTAATCTTATTGAGGTTAAGTGAAACCTCAGGGTGGTTTTGATTTGGATTTCTCTGATGACTTGGGATGATGAGCATTTTTTCATGTTTGTAAGCCATTTTTATGTGATCCCCAGAGAATGTTCTGTTCATTTCTCTTGTCCAGTGATAGATGGGATAATCATTTTGTGTTGATTACTTTGAGTTCTCTATAGATCCTTGTTATCAAGTCTTTTTCAGGTTTATAACATGCAAATATTTTTCCCATTATGAAGGTTGTCTATTCACTTTAATTGTGTCCCTAGCTTTGCAGAAGCTTTTCAGTTTAATTAAGTCCCATTTTAAAATTTCTGTTGTTGCTTCACTGCCAGAAAAGTCTTCATAAAATCTTTCCCCATGTTGACATCTTCAAGACTTGTTCCCACACTTTTTTCTAGGATTTTTATCATTTCATGTCTTAAATTTAAATATTGTGTCCATCTTGAATCAATTTTTTAAAGTGGTGAAAGGTGTGGGTCCAGTTTCAGTCTGTTTACTTGTGGTTATCCAGTTCTTTCAGCACCATTTATTGAATAGGAAATCTTTTCCCTGATATAGGCTTTTGTTTGGTTTATCAAAAATTAGATGGCTGTAAGAGACTGGTTTCATCTCTTGGTTTTCCATTCGTTTCCAAGTGTTTGTGTCTTTACTTTTGTGCCAATACCATGCTGTTTTGATCACTGTGGACTTGTACTATAGCTGAAAGTCTAATAGATTGATGCCTCTGGCTTTTGTTTTATTACTAAAAATTGCCTTGGCTATACGTGGTTTTGAGTGGTTCCACATAAAATGAAGAACTATTTTTTCCATTTCTTCAAATTATGATGTTGGTACTTTAATAGGGATTACACTGAATCTTTTGGGTAGAAAAGATATTTTAACAATGTTGAGTCTTCCCAGTCAAGAGCATGGTATGTTCTTCCATTTGTTAATGGCTTGTGTAATTTCTTTACTTAGGGTTCATAATTCTCTTTGTAGAGGTCCTTCACCTCTTTTTTAGGTATATTCCTAGATATTTCATGTACTTTGAAGCTACTGTGAAGGGAATAGTGTCTTTGATTAGCTTATCAACCTGGCTCTTATTGGTGTATACAAAGGCTACTGATTTGTGGACATTGATTTTATACCCTGAGATGTTACTATATTTCTTGATCACTTCCAGGAGTTTTGTTGTTGAGTTTCTTGGGTTTCCTAAATATAAGATAATGAAGCTAATTTATACCTTTCATATGAAGGCTATAACCCAACTATAGCACAAGAATATGGGGAGAGGGGAAAGGGAGGGGCAGGGAGGGGTGAGGTTGGGGTGGAGGGAGGGTAATTGGTGGGGCCACACCTACGGTACATCTTAGAAGGGTACAGGTGAACCTTACTAAATGCAGAATACAAATGTCTTCATACAATAACTAAGAAAATGCCATGAAGGCTATGTTAATCAGTTTGATGAAAATAATTCAGATTGTCTATGAAACCAGCACATTGTACCCCTCGATTGCACTAATATACACAGCTATAATTTAATAATATATTTTAAAAAATCAAAAGAAAGAAAAAAAAAGATAATATCATTGGAAGAAAGCAATTGTTTGACCTTCTCTGTCCCCATTTTGATGCCCTTTTTTGTGCCCAGGATTTCCACAAAGACCACACTGCCAAACAAGTTAAATTTAAAGAGGAGTCCTTTTGTTAAAGAGCCAGCCAGCGACTACCTCTGTTTCCCAACATGGGGTTTCTTAGAGCAGCCCCGAGTGCGTAAGGGGCCTGGGTTTTTGAGGCATGGTCTGCATCCTCATTGGCATGCAGGCTGTCCAGGTGCATCCTGGTAGGGTAGCAAGCAAGCATTGTACAGAAGCAGAATTTTGCAGTTAGTTAGTCATATGTTATACAGTTTTATTTTAATGTTTTACCCCTATACATCTTAATTTCAATACTTTCCCCCCATACATCTTAATTTCGGTATTTTCCCTACCTGCTATTGTTTAAAAGTCAGTCCAGGAACAGTTGGTACCTCCTGGTCTGTTTCTCAGGGAGTTAGCCAAGCAAGAAACTTAGAGCGAACCAGAAGCAAGAAATTCATTAATAGTTTTTCATCTACTTTGGAAGTAAACTAGACTTCCTTCTTTTCTTTTTTTTTTTTTTTTTTTTTTTGTGTGTGTGTGTGTGTGAAAGCTTTCAGTCTAGAAATTTGCCAGGAGTTAACTGGTATTTTTCCATTATAGCCTAGGCCTGACACCTTTCTGCCTTAGCCTACGCCCACTAGGCCCAACACTTTAAATCCTTCTCTTGCCTAATTGCATTGGCTGGAACTTGTAGCACTATGCTAAGTAGTTGTGGCAATAGAGGACATCCTTCTCTGGTTCCAGTTCTAAATAGAAAAACTTTCATTTTTACTCCATTCAATATGACATTAGTTGTGGTTTTGTCATAGATGGTTTCAATCAGTTTTAGAAAAGTGCCACCTATGCCTGTATTCTTAAGTGTTCTTGTCAGGGAAAGATGTTGAATTTTATCAAATGCTTTTTCTACATCTATTGAGAAGATTATTTGGTCTTAGTTTTTGCTTATATTGATGTGAAGTACATTTGTGGATTTTTGAATCTTAAACCTACCTTGCATTCTTGGGATGAAGCCTACTTGATCATTATGTATAATTGTTTAATGTGTAATTTATTGGCTAAGATTTTATTGAGTATTTTTGCAGCTATACTCATTAGTGAAAATGGTCTGTAGTTCTCCTGTTTAGTTGGATCTTTCCTGGTTTTGGTATCAGGGTAATGTTTATTTCATAGAATGTGTTTAGGAAGATTCCTTCCTTCTCAATGCTTTATAATAGTTTCTGCAGGATTGGTTTAATCTCTTCTTTGAGGTTTGATAGAATTCTGATGTGAAGCCATCTGGTCCAAGGCATTTTTTTTGTTGAATGATTTCTTACTGTTTCTTTGATCTCAGTGCTTGGTATTTCTCTCTTCAGGAGATCTCTTTCTTCTTGCTTAAGTCTAGGGAGAGAGTTTGATTACAGATAATGGTCCATTTCCTCCACCTTGGCAAATTTGTGGGCATGGTGTTTCTTGTAATACTCAGATATAATCTTTCATATCTCTGTGATATTTGTTATTTCCTCTTTTCATTTCGGACTTAGGTTATTAGAGATTTTACTTTTCTGATTATATTTAATCCCATCAAAGGTTTATTGATTTTAGTTCTGCAAAGACCCAACGTTTTATTGTATTAAATTTCTGATTGATTTTTTTGTTTTCAATTTCTTTTTTTTCTTACTTAATTTTGGTTATTCTTTTTCCTTCTAGGTATAAGATTGGATTATCTTCCTTTCCCATTTCCTTAAGATGCTTATTAGATTGTTTATGTGCTGTGTTTCTGTTTTTCGGATGTAGGCATCTAATGTGATAAATTTTCCTCTTAGGACTACTTTTTCAGTATCTCACAAGATTTGGTAGCTTTTAGATTCATTGCTTTATATGAAGAATTTAACAATTTCCTCCTTATCTCTTCATTGATCCAAATGTCCTTCAGCATAGGTTTGCTTAATTTCGATGCCTTTTTGTGGGAATGAATGTTTTTGTTGGAGTTGAGTTCCACCTTTCTTGCCATATGATCTGAGAAGAACAAGGTGCAATTTCAAATATTTTATTGTTTTTTTTTATTTTTATTAAATCATAATTAGTACATTAGTGCAATAATGGGGCACAATGTGCTGACTTCATATACGATCTGAAATATTTTCATCAAACTGTTTTAACTACGGTGCATCTTAGAAGGGTACAGGCGAAACTTACTAAATGCAGAATACAAATGAAGGCTATGTTAAACAATTTCAAATACTCTAAATTATTTGAGGTTTCATTTGTGTCCTAGGGTATGATCCATTTCAGAGAAAGATCCATGGACTCACAAGAAGAACATATATTCCTTATCTTTGGGATAGTGTGTTCTCTACATGTCTTTTATGCTCATTTTTTCTAGGGTAGTATTTATGTGCCTTGTGTCTTTGTTTAGTTTCTGTTTAGAGGATCTGTCCATTTCTGTCAGAGGGGTGTTAGGGTCCCCACCTATTAATGTGGCATGGGATATCATATTGCTGAGACCAATCAAGGGCTGTTTCATAAGTCTGGGAGCATTTAACTTAGGTGCATAAACATTTCAATTTAAATGTCCTTTTTTTTGTTGTTCTCCTGACCAGTATGAAGTCATTGGCCAGGAAAGAAATCTTGGGATGAGAGTAGCAAATTCCAGAAAATATTTATTTTTAATTAAAAATAAATTAGGAGACTTGAACAAGTTGAGAGACAAGGGAAAATGTGCCAGAGCTAGTAGGGGAAAATAATAGTAATTACTGCTATTATGTTATTGAGCATTTACTATATGCTAGAACTTTTGCCAAGCACTTTATGTGAAATTTCTCATTTATGTTTCACAGTGTCCCTATAAGTATGAAGTGTTATTAATCACTGTTTTACAGCTAAGGAAACTGAAGCTTTAAAAGATTGAGTAACTTGCACAAGGTCCCAGAGCAGGAAGTATTTGAACTGGATCTGAAATCACATGATCTGAATCCAGAGCATAGACTCTTAACTATTTCTTAAAGAGGTGGTAAAGTTAAGAGGACAAGAGGAGGGATTAGCTGAGACAAAATGGAGACGAACTTTGTTTTAAAGACGAGAGCTAGTCGAGATGGAATTTGATGATACAGAGAGATTTTGAAGAACAGAGGGAGGAAATTGAAGAAGTTCACAGTGGATATCTGTGTCTTCTGAGTGTAATGCCATTTCCTGAGAGAGTAAATAATAGAATGTGCCTTTAGGAGTTTAAAAATGGGGAAAGCTTTGAAAAGGCAAAATGTAGTAAGGCATTGGTAAATATTGAATAAAATAATTACTGAGAAGTGAAGGCCAACTGACATTGACTCTACCATTGTGACTTTCTACAGCAGTGCCTACAACCTAGGAGGGGACAGGAGACAGTTGGGGGTACTGAGGTGGTTAGTATTGGCAAGGTGGAGATGATAGGTGATTTAGGGAATTTATTTAAATAATTGTACACTCTGGATAAGGAGTCAAATTAAAAGAATATGAAAGTGATGGCCTAGGAGACTAGAGTATTGCTGGACATAGTGAGAAAGAAGATCTAGTTCAGTAGGAGTAGAAGAGGTGAAAGGGCATTCATTTTTAATTAGGAAACTATCAAACATTTAGGATCTCGAAGATAAAACAATTTCTAATGATTGCAAAGTAAAGTAACTATGTTAGAAATGGCTAATATTCATGGAGATATTAAGGCTTAAGGAAGCATCTGTGAGGCCAAGGAACCAAAATAGTGATCTTTGTTAATTTTGCAGCTCCAGAGTTTAATAATGAGGAATAAGATAGGAGTCCGGATGGTTGGTAAATAACTGTAAAAATAGTTAATATACATCTTGAAATATAAGAACTTGTTCAGTACATGTGATGGTGGAAGACTGTTAGGGAATTAGTCTTGAGAAGTGACTGTGCTGATCTCTCTGCCTGACTTCTTGAATCAGGGGGAATTGCTGGAGAACTTGCTTTCATTTAAAAGTATTGGGAAGAGTATAATAGTGTCAAACAAAAGGCCCGTTTCATTAATGGCAGAGGATGGGCACGAATCTGAGGAAAATCTGGGTTCTGAAAGATAATTTGTTTATAATAAAGAGTGTCCCCAAAGTTACCATACATATTAAAATTAAACCCATATTTTATATTTTTAATAAGTTTTACATTTATATATCAACACATAGAGAAATGCTTTATAAATTTTTAATCAAATTTTGTAATGAATATTTTGTAAATAAAGGTAAATTTAACTACAATTTCCCATCTTCCTTATGTATGTATGTATGTAAGTATGTATGGTGATTTTTTATACACCCTATAGAGTACTCAATATCAAAATATGGCTACAATTTTTTGAGCACTTCTATGTGTCAAGTACTGTGCAAAGCTGTTAATGTTTATTATTTTATTAATTTCACAAAAACTCTTCTAAAATCGGTAACCTTACTAATTGAAAGACTTGGAACAGGTCAGTAATGAAAGCAAAACTGTAATGATAGGGGGTTTCAGTCAGAGAATAACTTGCAGGGTTTGTGAATCTAGCTATTAGCAAGTTCTGGTAATGGTATATTCAGGGTATACTCATGGAGTAGGTAGCTATATGACTATATGTTTTTTCTTTTTTTTGTTTTTTCTCAGATTTACTGAAGTGTAATTGAAAAAATTATTTGATCTTTAAGTATGAAATGTGATGATTTGATATACATATATTTTGTAAAATAATTACCACAGTTTAGTTTACATGTGTTACCTCACCATGTATATATTAGATTGCTTGAACTTACCCATTTCATGACTGAAAGTTTGTACTTTTTAAACAACATCTTTAATTTTCCTCCATTCTCATGTCCCTGGTTACCACCATTCTACTCTCTATTTCTATGAGTTCAAAGTTTTATGATTCCATATACAGTGTTACCTTGGAATCTAAACTTAATCTGTTCCAGAACTGTGTTCGAGTTCCAAATCATTTGAGTTCCAAGACAGTTTTTCCCCTTTAAAATAATAGAAACTGGATTAATCTATTCCTGGGTCTCACAAACTTATTTTTTTTCCTTTATTAAGTCATATATACATAGATCATAAATATATTTATGCCTTTGTGGGATTCAATGTGTTGATTTTGTGTACAAACTGGAGTGCTTACATCCATCATTAATAAACACAGCTTTCACCTGATTTTTTAATCACTGTGTTAAAACATTAATGTTCTATACTTGATAGATTTGATTTGTACCCTTTCAATATGCTCCGTAGGTGTGGTCCCACCATTTACCCTCTCTCCATCAAACCAATCCCTTCCCCTTCCCTCCTTCATCCTGGGCTAGATTTGTGATTCATCTTTCATATGAAAGTGTGAGTGATTATAAATTGGTTTCGTAATAGTAATGAGTCCATTTGATTTTTTTTTCCATTCCTGAGAAACTTTACTAAGAAAAATATTTTCCAGCTCCATCCATGTAAATGTAAAAGAGGTAAAGTCTCCATCTCTTTTTAATGCTGTATAGTATTCCATGGTATATATGTACCACAGTTTATTAATTGATTCATGGGAGGACGGGCACTTGAGCTTCTTGGAAATTACAAATTGAGCTGCAGTGAACAATCTGGTGTAAATATCTTTGCTGTAAAGTGATTTTGGGTCTTTTGGATATACACCTAGTAGAGAAACTGCAGGATCGAATGCAGGTCTACTTTTAGATCCCCGAGTATTCTCCAAACTTCTT
>CAUYRH010000915.1:0-25447 GCA_963574655.1 Perodicticus potto
AAAGAGAGTTGTAGTTTCACATGCCTAAATAAATAGAAACTATTGATTTTATAGTTTATAAAGCATTGAATACAAAGAATAGAATGACTTTAGTTTGAGGCTCTGATCAAAGCATTTGAAAAGAGAGATTGAGCAATCCATGCTAGAACTATGGCCTGCCTTCAAATCAGTCTTTGAATTATTCCTCTGCAAAATAAAGGACTTGAATTTTATGGGAGTAGTTTAATAGAATGAGGCAGTCTGGGTATAGGAGACAGGAGGCCTAGTCTGTATTCACTGGATCTAAAGAACATTATTACTTAGTTTTGTGATCCTGAGCAAGTCATGTAACCACTCTCTTTAATTACATATCTGTAAAATGGGAACGATGATCCATCAGAGTCTAAATAAAGCCTATATAAATGCAAGGTGTTATTGCTAAGCATAGCCATCCCTTTGTATTCATGTGTCCTTATCCATGTATTCCACATCTGTGGATTCAATCAACTGCAGATAGAAAACATTCAGCAGGGGATTTCCATAAATTTCCAGAAAGCAAAACTTGAATTTGCTGCATGCTGAGTACTATATTGAAGCCACACAAACGAAATAATACCTTACTGTGTTAGGTATTATAAGCAACATAGAGATGAGTGCAAGCATGGGGGAGGGTGTGTGTATATCATAAGCAAATGCTATATATATCATTTTATGTAAGGAACTTGACTATCCCTGGATTTTGGTATCTGAGGGGTTCCCCAAACCAGTCCTCCACAGATACTGAGGGATGTCTGTGTTATATAAGACAGACAGACTGTTGGTTATAAATTCTTCAGATAATATTTTCAAACCTGATTTTGAGAGTGTGCATTTAAACATCTGCAAAAAGCTTTTTAACGAGGAAGACTTCTTTGTAGAGAAATAGCAAATAATGAAAGCCTAGGAGAAAAGTGTGTCCCAGATGTATTATTATCTCCCTATGTGAGCTCACCTCACATGTCAGCTCTTCTTCCCATTCCCTCAGAATTATTCACTCGTGTCCACAGCATTATTTGCTTGCTGGAGATGTCATTGGGGAGACTGAGCAGAGGGTTAATCCATAACTTCAAACCCCTAGGACCTGGGCACCAGTAAGTGGTGTTCTCCCCTGCTCCCCTCCACATGCACCCTCCGCTGTCTCTGCCTCAGCTGAGGCTGTGCCCCTACCTACCCCAGACTCCCAGACTCACCCAGTACTGATGGTTCCCAACGTATGATAGGTCAACTTATAATTTTTTGATTTTATGTATACAGACAATCCCTGAGTTACAAAAATCCGACAACTTGCTTTATAAATGGAAGCTATTACAGGCAATAGGTAAATGGACCTGTTGCAACTTACATACAAATTCAATTTAAGAACAAACCTACAGAATCTGTCTCATTCATAACCTGGGACTGCCTGTATTCCACTGAGAGTGACATGAATTCAGTAGAAACTGTGCTTCGAGCACCCCTACGACCATTCTGTTTTTCACTTTCAGTATAATAGTCAATAAATTGCATAAGATATTCAACATTGTATTATAAAATAGGGTTTGTGTTAGGTGATTTTGCCCAACTGTATGCTATGTAAATGTTCTGAGCACATTTAGGATAAGGTGGGTTTGTCTGAGCTGTGATGTCCAGTAGGTTAGGTGTATTAAATGCATTCTAGACTTAAGATATTTTCAGTTTACAGTGGGTTTGTTTGGCTGTAACCCCACTGTAAGTTGAGGAGCGTCTATACTCAGCAAGCATAAACATAAGGCCCATAGAGGCACAGAGCCTAACCTCTGAGATGGTAAAGAAGTGACTCCACTGTCATTTGAAAATCTTCTTCTCCATTTCTGGTAAATAAAATTTTCCTTTTTTATTTTATTTTATTTTATTTTATTGAGATAGAGTCTTACTTTGTCACCCTGGGTAGAATGCTGTGACATCATAACTCACAGCAACCTCACACTCTTGGGCTGAAGTGATCCTCTTGCCTTAGCCTTCCAAGTAGCCGGGACTATAGGCACCGAACACAATGCCTGGCTATTCTTAGAGATGGAGTCTTGCTCTTGCTCAGACTGGTCTCAAACTCCTGAGCTCAGGAGATCCACCTGCCTCAGCCTTCCAGAGTACTAGGATTATAGGCATGAGCCACCCATGTGGCCAGCCTACTCTGGTTTTTTATTTTTGTTTTTGGTTTTTTTTTGAGTTTATTTATTTATTTATTTATTTTTGCAGTTTTGGCTGGGGGCTGGGCTTGAACCTGCCACCCCTGGTATATTGGGCCGGCACCCTACTCCTTGAGCCACAGATGCCCCCCCCCACTGTTATGGAAGTGTCTGAGAATGATAGGAAGGAACCAGAGTCTGTGGCCCCAGCTAGGTGAGACCAAGAGTACAGATCTTTCCCACATATAAAGAGAGATAGCTAAAGCCAACTTTATATATAGATCATGGAAGTTTTTAAAGACTTTCAAGGGTATAGTCATAAATAATACAAGACAAGTTGAGGAAAGCCTCAAAGTCAAATAGAAGAAAGCAGATTCAGCCTCATATAAGCAAGGTAGAAATAAAAATATTGGTGAAATGGTGAAATGACCGTTTTTTGTGACCTGAGGTTCTCATGAACTAGAGGGTTTAGGCGTGTAACTGGTTTACAGGGATGCTTAGTATTTTTCACTGCAGAGAACTTAACAACATTCTTGAGTGTGAGCATGTGATGTGACCTGAATAAGCTGTACCTTCTCTTCCCAGTTCTGCTTGAGTTCTCATTTGTGTGAGTCTAAAAACTTGCTGATCTCTCCTGTTCTTAATAGACATCTGGGCAGCTGGAGGCAAAGGCCCCAAAGCCCAGGCCTTAAAAAAATTTTTTTTACCCAGTCTTATTAAGGTATACGTTCGGAATAGATTTTTCTGCTGCTCTGTGATAAAGTTCCATTGAGAGCTGTTGTTAATAAACCTTCCTTAGAACCAAGGTGACTTAGAAGGTTAAATTCTTTAGGTCTGTGGTCAAAATTACCAAAATTCTAAAGCTTCGGGTGAGTAGGGCCCATTTGCACATGACACGTGTAAACGTTTGATGATGCCTGAATGAATGAATCATCAGCATGTTAGCCAGCATTTTCGTTTTTCCATCTGGCCACAGGAGATGGAAGATCTGTTAGTTAAGGTAGTTCACAATACTATGTAAATGTAGTTTAGTATTAAATAAGAAGCGTTGCTAACTTATTTGGTATTTTGTGTCAAGTGGTGTATAATTGATTGTTGGGGTGATTTCTATGCCTGTTGCCAGGCTAAGAATGTTGAAGTGTTTCATAAACATATACGAGTGAATAGCAGTTCAACATAAATAGCAGATCATTAGGATCTACTGGAGTATTATTCACTGGAGCTGAAAAGTAACTTACCCCTTTCCAATCAAAGCACAGCAAACCAAGATGACTTAGTATATATCTGGAAGCAGCAGCAGCCCCTAGAGCCCTAGAGAATCAGCTGCCCCTTTTCACATGCTGTGTGGTAGAGGCATGGGGCTGTATGGGTTGCCTATGGGAGATGGCTTCAAGGTTACACAGGAGACTGAAGGGTGTCTTTATTTTATGTATTTATTTATTTTAGAGCCTTATTTATTTATTTATTTATTTTATTGTTGGGGTTTCATTGAGGGTACAAGAAACCATGTTACACTGATTGCATTTGTTGGGTAAAGTCCCTCTTACAATGGTGTTTTGCTCCCAAAAGGTGTGGCACACACCAAGACCCCCGCCCCCTCGCTCCTTCCCTCTCTCTGCACAGATCCTTTTTTAAAACACAGAACACTTGCTGCTCTTCCATCTAGATCAGGATATTCTCCAAGGTGACTGCTGGCTTGCATTTAAATACAAAAGAAGTCCTGTCCAGGTTTCCTGAGGATCACAGTGAATGTTCAAAGATCAACCTAGCTGCTAACATGATTTTGAAGTGAATTATAAGGCTGACGTGGCAACACTTGAATTGTTCATTCAGTACTTGTTCTCCTTGGCTAACCTGAGCTAAGCTAAAGGTCTTTTTGTGAACCCACAGAAAAAAAAGTAAGCAGGAGGTTAAAGATGTGTATTTTTCCACACTTATAAGTGGTTTGTGCGCAATTGGACTTGCAAAAAGACATTTAATACGTATTTCTCATGAGGCTATTTTCTGAAAGAAGAGTGAAAGTAATTCTGCCTTGGGGCATATTGGGGCTGGAATTGGGGTTGTCTGGATTTGCATAATCATCACTTCAAAAAGGTGTTGCTTTACTCCAATTATAGACGTGGAAGGTATCTGTACAACACACCCCTCACATGATCCCTCAGGGCCCCTGGTGGACATCTACGGACATCTGGCCTGCAGGGGGAAGACAAGGACAGATGGTGTAGGGGGAGCAAAGGGGCAGAAGGAGTACTTGGACAGGACAGGAAAGGCCACTTGTGCCTGGTAAGGGAGCATTTCTGTGGGTTCAGAGTGATCCTCAATGCAGATTGTTTATCCGTAAGTGTGACATTACTGAGTGCAAGGTGTACACACCTTAGCAGCTCCTGAGCCAGGATGTATGGCAGAGGGGACCACAAAGTTAACTGACTTTCATAAGGGTACAACCCCTTACCCTTTAGGTGGCAAGGTCAGTTTCCAAAAGGTTCTATAACATTGATATTTTCCAGATGTTTCTCTTTTCCCTTCTCTGGCTGGCTGTCTTCCTCTCTTCATCCTGCTCTTTTCGGTGAAATTGAGATAACATTCTGTTAGGGTCTTAGGCATGTTGCAATCAGTCAGCAGGAGGAAGTGATTTAATATCTAGGCCTTGTATTAATATTTATAATAGCCTTCACTGCTTGTGAATAGCATAAACACTCTTTCTGTTCAAACCCAATACTGAAATAAAACCCATGAGTATCTTTTACAAAAATTTACTTTTAATGGTGCACTAGTTAGTAATAATCTACATAGTACTTATGGTTTTTAAATCATTTTTTTGCTTATATTACCTTATTCAATTCCAGACATAAATCTGTGAGTTAAATAATACTATTTTTATCCTCATTTTACAGATGAGGAAACAGGCGCAGGGAGGTTAAGTAATTTGCATTAACGTCCTACACATAACAAATAGCAAACCTAAATTTAAATTGACTCTTTAAATCCTTGTGTTTTGCCTACTTTCACTAAATTTACCCTAATGCTGCTACTATTGTTTTATGCCCCTATCAAATGGGTAATGAGGAAAAAGTAAGCAGCAGCTAGAAAATAAGTTTATTAAAAGAATGTAACTTTTCTCACAATTTCCAAGTGGATTTTTCAGATACGTTATTTGCGGCCCTTTTGTCTAAGACGGGTGGTACACGCGCTCTCTTGGAAGCAGCTCTAGTCCGCGCTTGGTCAGGGGAAGAACAAAGCTCCCCAGAGCTGAGGCGACTCCCTCTCAGCCAACTGGGGAGTCTGGGGACCAGGCCCGGGGGCAAGATTGAGATCTCCCCTCCCGGCACTCCAGCATTTTTATTCTATCAGCATTTCAAAAGCCTGAGAACCTCCCCCTTGGGCTTTTTGAAGGATTTTCTCCCTAGCTGTCGCGAGTTGGGAGTAGCGGGGAGGGAGTGGCGCTGTCCCCCTCGGTGTGGCCCAGTGGGGGTCACTGCGGGGGGGGGGGGGCTCGCGCGGGCTGGGGTGGTGGACGAGCCCTCGCCCGAGGCCATCCCGGATGAGTAAGCGGCTCCCTCTGCTTTCCCCGCGCAAACGTAGGGGGTGGAGACGGCCCCACTTGCTTCACCTCCCTCCAGCCCCCCTGGTCCTGGGACTTGTGAAGTGCGCCGGGTGAAGCTGGTGCTTCCAACTCCATGGACAATATCCACATCACTTTCACGCAAAACTCACGTATGAAACCGAGCAGCTTACAAATCCCTGCGTTTTGGCGTGTAAGACTCCAGTGCAAGCGGAGTCAAATGGGTATAGAACATTCAACATAAAGGCACGGCAGCTTTGTTCCCCCGGTTAGCGCGGACTGGTCACGTCCACTCTGCACCTTTTTCTCCGCTGCACCTTCAGCCCCACCTGGGTCCCGGGTCGCCTCCGCCCCCGCCGGCCCGGCGCGCTGGGGGCGGACTCCGGCGCGCAGCTGAGACGCGATTCGTCACTCTCCAGAACTTTCCCCTGAAAATCCCTGCACCGCGACCAGCCGTCCCGCCCCGGGGAGGTTTTGATTGTAGTGGCTTTCCTTCCACTTGGTCTCCGGCGTGTGCGATTTCGGCTGCCGAGCGCACTTGCGGCGGGTCCGAGTACATGTCAGCGGCGGGAGCCCCTGCGGCCGGTTCCCCAGAAACTATGCACTCGGAAGCAGAAGAATCCAAGGAAGGTACGGTTTTGATTTCCCTGGGGGCCAGCCCAGTTCTGCGGAGGAAGGCGGCGGGAGTATAAACACAGATGGGTGCTTTAAAGAGAGCAGTGGGGCTAGTCCGCTTCCCGGCGCCTTCGCGGCGCTTTGGAGCTGGATTCGCGGAGTCGGGTCCCGGCTCCGAGCCCCGCTCTCCGGGCAGCGGATCGGAGGGGAGGGAAGGACCGAGCAGAGCGGGACCTAGTTCGGCCAGCCCACGAAAGGCTGCTTTTTAGCGTTCTTTGGAAAGGAATGAGCCACACTTCGACTCAAGAATGTAAAATGTGCTTGGAAAGGGGCTGCCTGGCTGCGCCAGGACGGAGCTGAAAGCATGATCTCCTGGAACAGCCGTAAGAGGCAGGGGGTCCCTTGAAAAGTGGGTTCAGCAATGAGAAAGCTGTGCGTTTCCGGCTGAAAGAGGAAGCTGAGTGAGGGGAGAAGTGAAAGATCTTTATTCGGGGAACAGTTTGGGTTCCCCCTGCCCCTTGCTAGCTTTCGCAGTGAGTTCATTTTGTTGGGGGCATAAAAGGGGCTGTAAGACGGGGGATTGGGGGAGGGGGTTGTGTAGCCTGAAACTGAGGCGAGTTTGTCTCTAAGTTTGTAAAAGGAAAGGGTTTCATTTACTCCTAACAGACGGGTGACAGGGCTGGAAAAGCTCCAACCAAAACACAATTATACGCTGGCGTTCGTTTGGGGAGTTTATTCGCGTGCGAGCGTTTCTAAGCTTTGTTCCCTGAAACTTTACTCATATACAAAAGTCCTCTTGTGAGTGGGGGTGAGAGCGGAGGTGGTTGGGGGAAATTACAGAGGAAGAGGGGAGACTGTTAGAAATTGTGAAATTGACTTTCTTTTCAAGCAGCCTCTTGGGAAACTGGTAAATTTCAAGGCCAATCACAGCAGCAGGAGAGGCCCCATCATTTCTCCAGTTGGTAGGCATCAGTTAGGAAGAGCCCGTGAAACTTGTCCTCTTGTCTGTCACTGATCCCTTCACAAAGTACAGCTCTATGTTTCAAAATGTAGTCTCTGTGGACTGACGTTGAATGCTTCATGAAGGAAATAGTCAATAAAAAGGAGGCTTGTTTTGTGGAAATATCAGGCTGTCATGAATGAAAAATGACAGCCAGAAGCGTTGTTTTTAAGCTTGATGTGGGGCTTGGGGGATTAAAGTTCCCTTGCTGTGGCCTCTGTTCCGATGGAGCTGTGTGCTGATGGATGCTTTTCTAGGTCTTTATAAGAGCAATTTTTTGAAAGTCGAAAGTAGTCAAAGGCAAATTGAAGGCAAAGAGGAACCAGGGTGAGAGAATTCAAGGGTAAAACTTTTGTATGAATTACGAGAATTAGCACTTAAGTTGGCATTTTCTCCCTAGCATGTTTTCCATCTCTTTGGGAAGAGAGAAAGTGGGCGCAGAAAGCAGAAGTTCCCCAAATATGCATTATTCCTCTAGCAGTATTTGCCGTCTTCCCTCCTGCCCTGATCTCTTGTTGCAAGTGTCCAGCAGCCTGCAAGCTGAAGAGTGGAGGGGTCCATGGGCCCCCTCTGCTTGTTCCTTGCCTTCCCTCCGCGTCCCATCACTTCTATTCTGCAGATCTGCCACCAATGGTCTGGCCTCCCTACTTCTTAAAGAAAGTCCAGAATGTTTCTTTTAAAATAGTCTGAGGTGCTAGAATTTTAAATTATTAGCAATTAGGGTAGGATATTGAGTAACTCTAAAGAGAGATTAAGCAAACGCTGTATTAGACTAGACGGGTAGAATCCGTCTATCTTCTGCCAGGAAGGAGAGGATGAGCGTCTGTGTGTTTTGTGTGTGTCCTGGGCAGTTTGTATTGGTGGGTTCCTAGTGATGACCTAGAACTCTCCATTTAGCTACCACCACTCAGACATGAAAGGGGCTAAGCTAAATATGCCAGTTATTTTACTTCTCCCCTCTTTCCCCTCCTCATCACACAGTTAGCTTTCCTTGTTTTCTCCTGGTGGACTCAGTTATCCCTTTGTGAGAGAGATCGCATTGAGCTCTTCACGGTGCCTGTATTGCAAGAAAATTGCCTTTGGATGCTTTCTGCATAATTTGCTGTGACGGGAGATACTTTTAAGTCATTATTCTGAACTGCAGTGAGAGACTAGTATACTTTGGGATTAAATCTGAAAAAAAAAAATCAAGTCAGACCCAGAAGTCCTTGGGGACCAACATATTTGTGTATATGCGTGAATGTGGAGGCAAATGACTGGAGATATTGTTAAGCCATTATAGCTTAGAATGTACTTGACTCCATGCCAAGGGTGCTGAACCTCTGTCTCCAGTCTATAGCTACCTCCTAAAGAATTGATTCCATTTTGCCTGCTTCCCAATGAATAGGTGATTGTGTTTGAGTATTGAACAGAGAAAAATAATTCAGGCCTTGCTCTATTAAAAACTGAATGAGGTAAAGATACACAGACATAAATGGGTAGGCAAGCCAGGGAAATGAAGGAAGAAGCTCGCTTTATTAAGGAGAATGCCAATGGATGGGGCCTTGCTGAGGACGTAGGCTGATAGCCACATATTTGGCATTTAACTACTTCCTGTTGAGTAAATTGCTTAATTATGAAGTAGTAAAAATGAGTGAAATTTGAGATCTCCGAGGATCTTTCCAGTGCTAAGCATCAAGGCTTCCTGGGGCCTCTTTACCCTGATTATTGCAGCATTGGTTTCAGAAATTGAGAAAGCCCCTGTGGGGGGGGTCACTTTGTGAGGACTTAGAAAAGAGTGAGGTTGAGTGGTGAGTTCACTTCCTCCACCATTTGTCTTCATAGCCATTTTCTGCCTCCACCTCACCCGGTTCTCTGGTGCCACACCAGGCCTGCTATCTCACCAAGAAAACAGCAGCCGTTAGGTGACTCGCTCCACTTCCTGCCCCCAGACTAACAGACACCTTCATCCATACCCACCTTCCCGGAGTCTGTGGAAGAGATGTCCCCCCTCTGCAGAATGCCACTCCTTCCATCTGGGGCACCTCCTGCACCAGTCAGCCCCAAGTTTCTCCCCTTTGCTTATAGGTGAGTTCAAGCTCCCCTTTCTAGGGCATTGGTACGTGATGCTCTTTTGTCCCAATCTCCCTCTGTCCATCTGACCTCCATTTCTTGATTGGCTCCTCAAAGAGGCTTTTTCTGAACTCCCAAACCAAACTCAGATGCCTTGTCACCTTCCCTCAGAGCACATTGAGGGAATGTGCTTTCCTCGTTGGTACTCACTACACTGGCAACATCTCTGCTCTTTTAGAACACAAAAGACCATGTGGGTTGTATTCCCCATGGTGTCTCCAGGACATATACAGTAAGAGGTGCTCATTAAATATTATGTGGATGGAATGAATGGATGATCTCTGTTCTTTAAACTCAATCCTTGTCACTTTGTCCAATTTGGGGTATTGCTTACATCTCCCTTAAAATGAGCTTTAAAAGTAAAACAAACTTTTCTATGGTTCCTCTTTGTTCACTTTTTGTCATTCCCCATCGTACCAAAGACTTTCCCCCCACTACTCCACAAAAATCACACTTGCCAAAATCACCAGTGACTTCCCAGGTGCTTAAATCACCAGTGACACTGAATTCATATTTTTTATCTTGAGACCCTAATCTTACCTTTTAAAAAAAAAATTCCATTTGACTCTAAGAGACCAGTCTCCAGGAGACACACCTAGCCTTGAAGGACAAATCAAGACTCAGAGTTAAGGAATGGAAAACAGTATTTCAAGCAAATGGAAATCAGAAGAAAGGAGGGGTTGCAATCTTATTCTCAGATACGAGTGGATTCAAAGCAACTAAAGAAAGATGAAAATGGACATTCATAGTGGTCAAAGGAACAATACAAGAAGAAGACATTTCAATTTTAAATATTTATGCACCCAACTTAAATGCTTCCAGATTTATGAAATAGACCTTGAGGGGTCTGAGCAATGATATCCCTTAATAATAGCCGGGGACTTTAACACCCCTCTGACAGAACTGGACACATCGTCTAAACAGAAACTAAACAAAGATGCAAAGGACTTAAATCTGACCCTAGAACAAATGGCGTTAGTAGATATATATATAGAACACACCATCCCAAAGCAAAAGAATATACATTTTTTTTGTCAGCCCATGATCTATCTCCAAAATAGATTACATCTTAAGATACAAATCAAACCTCAGCAAAATTAAAGGAATGGAAATTATACCTGTGTCTTATCAGACCACAAGGCAATAAGGGTGGAACTCAACTCCAACCAAAACGCTCATCCCCACACAAAGGCATAAAAATTAAACAATCTTATGCTGAATGATAACTGGATTCAGGAAGACATAAAAGAGAAAATTGTTAAATACCTCAAACATAACAGCAATGAAGACCCAAGTTACCAAAACCTGTGTGATACAGCAAAAGTATTTCTAAGAGGAAAATTTATTGCATTAGATGCTCACATTCAAAAAATAGAGAGTGCATCGACTCTAAGAGACCAGATTCCCAGCAATCTTAAAGTCCTTCTTTGGTTCTTATGAAACTACCTACCCTCTCCTAGTTGCCTTTCTTTTTCTAGCTGTTTCTTTTTAGTCTCTTAGACCTCTAGCCTGAGTCTTTCTAAGAACCACCTGTGCACAACCAACCTCCTAGAGGTGCTAAGTAGATTCAGTAGGTCAACACTGAGCCCTTCCTTCTCTACTCTCCACCAACGCAATACTCCTTCTGTATTTTCACTGTCATTGCCCCCTTTTTGGCTTCCAAACTACATACCTGGAAGTTGTTCTCAACTCTGCCCTCTCCTTCATCTTCTACTTCCAATTGTTCAAATAAATAGTTCAATGAAGATGAAGTGTTCCTGGCACTTCATCTTCATTATGTATTGAATGCATCGCCTTCTCTTTATTGCCCCGTCCCTGCCTTGGATCAGGACCTCAGCATTTGTACCTTTTTTTTTTTTTTTTGAGACAGAGTCTCGGTAGAGTGCTGTCCCATCATAGATCACAGTAACCTCAAACTTGGGCTCAAGTGATCCTCATGTCTTACCCTCCCGAGTAGCTGGGACTACAGGTGCCTGCCACAACTCTCGACTACTTTTATGGGCCCAACACTCTTGCGCTGCACGACTCTGCTACCCACCCAGCTATTTTTAGAGATGGGGTCTCTCTCTGACTCAGGCTGGTCTTGAACTTGTGAGCTCAAGCAATCTGCCTGTCTCAGCATTTGTACCTTAATTGTTACCATAACCACATCTGTCATCAGGATTCTTGGTTGCAAGAAGTAGGATTTTAAATTTACTGGTGGGATGTTGGGTAGTTCACACACACTGACAGGCTGGAAAACTAGCCTCTGAAAGGGCATCTGGAAATACAACCAAAGACCCAAGAACCATCTAGTGAGGACGTCACCACTGCCTTCCCTGCTTCTGTGGGTTTCAGTTCTGTCACTGCTGGTGCTCCAAATGTGGTTGAACATTTGTTCATCCCAACACTTAAAATCCCAGATGTAAGCTGCTGTGGGCTAAAGGATTTCTAGTCCCAGCTTTGGTTTTGGGAGATAGGTATCTGACTCCCACAACCACTGGCAAATGGGAGCTTCTTCAAGATAGGAAGGGAGTTCTAACACAGATCCCTAAAACAACAACAAATATCCACCCGACCACCTGACCCGTCTGTCCAACCCTGGATCGCCTTATTTACTTGCTCATTCCCTCCACAAATGCTGTTTCCTTTTTAAGATCACTCCCTTGCCTTTCCTCCAGTAAGTCATATCCCCAACCAGACTCATTTTCGGGGAGATATTCTTTCAGGGCATTCTCATAACATCCATACTTCCCTCCGTGTTTTCACCTTGCCGTGGTTGTTAGTTTCATTTGTCTCTATTTCTTTATGAGCTTTTTTGGCTAGAAGGTCTGTAGGGTTTTTTCCTCCCATGAAACCCCAGGGCCAGACCTAAGACCTCCCAAGTAGGAGTCCCTAATAAAGCCTTATAAAATTGATTAATTTTAAATGAGGTTATATGATACGTTGAAACTTTGTAGAGCACTGCTCAGAAGTTGTCTGGCCTCACTTTATAGGAATAGTGCTTTCTAAACCTAGAAGACATCTATTTAGGGTTTCTAAAATTTTCCAGTAAAGTGCTCTTAATAGCAGAGACAAAACAAGCATGTGTCTTTGATTACTGAGGTCAAGGCCCGAAGTGGCTTGCCAGTGTCTCAAATTTCCTTGAAGGCTGAAGCAACAATATTGAAACTAAAGTGTATTGAGCTCTTCGTCTGCCATACATGGCAGCCAGCACCTTTTTGTGTATATTATCTCACTTAATACCTGTACAATAACGCTTTATTATTAGGTAGTTCTTTCTTCCTAATAACTAAGAAAACTGAGATTCAGAGAAGTTGAAAACTTTATCCTAAAACCACAAAGCTGGGGAAGGGAGGATGAGGATTTGAACTGAGGCTGACTAACTATAGAGCCTTTGCCTTTAACCCTTGCTTAACCCTTCCAGTGAGGTCTAAATGCTGCCCTCCCCCTTCCTAAAGTGTACTTGGCACTCAGGAAGATGCTTCCTGTGTTCTGTGTTTGCATGTACCCCAGTTTCAGAAGCAAGGAGTAGAGAGACCAGGTGTCTTGGAAGAGAAAGAGAAGAGCCTGCCCCTGGCTCTGCAGCTGCCCAGGAACACAGGCAGGAATTCTCAAGTGCATCCTTCTAGGCCCTAGAAGATCAAGGATTCCTGCAGGGCTCGGTAGGAGGTGCCTTGAACCCAGTGAAGTGAGAGGTGCCCAGGTACCTGTGGGACAAGGAAGGTACCTCACTTCCTAGGCAGTGGTATGCTGGAAAGTGGAGAACATGGACTCTCCTGGTTGTTGACAGGAGACAAGGTTCAGTTACCTGTGTGTGATGTTACATTAATAACAAATGGGCTACTGTGTAGCATCTGTTGAGTTTCAAGTTGCTTTAAAATCTGTAAGATGTGTACACAGAAGTGAATGATTTCAGCATGATGGTACTCCACTTGGTCAGTTTGCCCTGTCTCTGATGATAATACATTAATTCTCTGGGGATTACACATAGGCATTTGTACCCTCAGGTATCACCCTCCTTGGTTTAAATATGACTTAGCAGGACCTTCACTTGTTTTTCAGCACTTCTGCAGTGGTTTCTTTGGGCTCCAGGTCATCTTAGGTCTAGCTCACTGTAGTGTGCCATAGCTAGGGTCCCCCGGTCACCAGTGGCCTGATCAGGAAGCTCGTTTTGATCAGTAAAGCTTGCCAGTGGAGTGACTGAGGTCAGTCTAGTGCCAGGACAGTGGTGTGCCTGCAGGCTGCACCCCATGTACACTATGCCAGCCTTGTAGAAACTTCTGGGCCTCAGGATCAGCATTGCCCTGCCTTCTGGTGATTATAACTCTTTGAGGGGAAAGAAAGGTCGAGATTTCCCCTAGAAAGAATGGGACCAGTACCTGACCGAGTATCACGGAGGATAAGAGTTCAGTTGTTCCCTGGGGGTGGTTAGTATCATCTTGTATACTAAAGAGTCCCAGTGATGTTATGTGAGTGGCCACCTGGTGTTGTGTTCTAACCTCGTGTGATGCAGCAGCTCATATAATATCATTCACTGCAAAGTGTCACTTTGCCGATTTTCTCCTCTATTCCCTCCTTTCCCCAGCCCTCACTTTGCAGAGGAAATGAGGAGGAAAGGAGGTTAAAGCTGATGAGAGCATTGGTGTGGCTGACCTTGATGTCGTACCTAATATAAAAGATACTGCACGTGCTTTTAGACCCTGGACTTGGATGTGATCATCTGTTCCTCTCATGCAGTCGTTAGCCCTGGAAATGTGGTGTGCTGACAAGGACCAAGGGTGGAAAATCCATCGCAAGATCTGTCCTACTCTCTCCTCTGCAGTTGACATCACTTGATAACTTGGCATTGCCTGGCCCCTTTACTTTTGTGAACTTAAACACATTTGGGGCTTTTGCTTCCTCGCTTCTGAAATTTTCATCAGACTGAATACGCATCATACCTTTCTTGCCCCCAAATTATGATGCCATTGAACAGTAGGGATTACATGGATGATTAAATTTCCTGATCCTGGCTGTTGGTAATTCAGGAAGGAGCCAGAAAGTGGGCGGGTGAAAGAGAATGCAGTAAGGCCAGGAACATCTCAGGACCCAATGATTTCATTTCAGAATAATGCAGAGTCGCTGGATTTGCCACAAATGGTTTATTTGTCAACATTTTTGTGTTTTTACTAACCATAACTGTACCTCTCTTCATTTAGGGGATTGTTCTTAAAAAATATGGTGTAAACTGAATTAAAACCAAATCACATATATACCTTTTTCTTTTTGAGACAGAGTCTCACTGTGTTGCCGTCAGTAGAGTGCTGTGGTGTCACAGCTCACAACAACCTCAAACTCCTGGGCTTAAGCGATTCTCTTGCCTCAGCCTCCCAAGTAGCTGGGACTACAGGTGCCCGCCTCAATGTCTGGCTGATGTTTTTAACGACAAGGTCTCACTCTGGCTCAGGCTGGTCTTGAACTCATGAGCGCAGATAATCCACACACCTCAGCCTCCCAGAGTGCTGGGATTACAGGCATGAGCCACCTCCCCCTGCAGTACTCTTGCTTCAGCCTCCTGAGTAGATGGGATTACAGGTGCCTCCACAGCATGTTTCCTTCCATAATTGCATAATCAGTAATTCTTTTCCTAGTCTTAATATTCTGTGCTTTAGAAACATGGGAAACATATACAATCCATGGACTTTAACACCAAGGAAAATAGAGATAGTAAATAAGTAGAAAAATTAAAATTGCCCAGCTAGATTTTTCTATTTTTAGTAGAGACAGGATCTTATTCTTGCTTAGGCTAGTCTCAAAGTCCTGATCTCCACTACCCGCCTTGGCCTCCCATAGTACTAGAATTACAGGCGTGAATCACAGCCTGGCCCATATGTATATCTTTAATGTTTAAGGAAAGCCTATAGTGAGATGTCTTTTGTAATTGAAATTATTACCTCCTACAAATACACATAGAAGCACCATGAGTAAGAGTTAAAAGCAACTTTGTGGATCTTTTTGTCTAACATGGTTATTTCAGAGATGAGGCAGTGAGGACTAGCAAGGTGATTGCCAGACCCTTTCTACCCTCATTAGTGAGTGGTTTGCAAGGATTTTTGCAAACACAAGGTTTTAGCTTTCTGGACTTTTCTGTGAGCTCTTCTTGAAGCAGGACAGACAATCTGTTTGCATAGGTGCCATTCACTGCCTTTTGGGGGAATTTATGAAACCTAAATGGAATGTTTGAAAAAAATGGAGATTTCCTATTTCATGTTCTCCTATTGGAAAAGATGAGGCATTGTGAAATGAAATTTAGCTCTCCAAGTAGATCCACTTAGATCCTGAGTTTTGAACGTGAGAGGCAGGTAAACAGTGAGCTCACTTGTTTTCATTCCTTTGAGAATATCATGCAGGGAAAGTTAGCTGTCCAGGGAGCGTGCTGGGTAGGCGCGCTCTTCCTTGGGGGGAAGGTGTGCGTGCGCGTGGGTGGGACCAGAGTCAGCATTCCGGCATGGGACGTGCTATTGCAGGAGCAGATGGCATCCCACTGGCTCACTGTCCCTGGAGCACACCGCAGCAGGCCCAGTGCATCTGGGAGTCAGAACACCTTCTTTGTCAGGAAGCAGCTGTGCGGGCTACAGCCCAGTGCTTTTCTGATGTCTGAAAGAGCAATTGCTTAAATCCTGTTCTCGGGGCTACGACGGGCTGCTGGAGCCTTAAGGCCTCCTCTGTTCAAGTCAGGGTTGACTGTCATGAACTTTCCTTCCAGTTTGTTGTGTCATGTATGCTTGATGCCAGCTCACCTGGCTCTGGTGCCTGTGTGCACCTGGTCCGCTCAGGTAGGCAGAGGAGCTGGGACACAGATGTATCCCCGAAAACACAGGCTGTTCTGTCTTCTGTGGACAGGCCAGAAGGGTGCTTCTGGGGTGCACCCTTCTCTTACCCACTGCTGCCTTCCTGGCGTCTCAGGTATTAATAGCAACAAATGTTAACTACGCCAGTCCCTCTCTGCGGGGCCTGGGGAGGCAGAGACCTGTGTGTGGACGACCCTGCCCTCGGAGAACTTCTGCTTCAGAGCATCACATTTCATATCTGCACTCACAGGGCAAAAATACACGACAAGAGCTTAGGATCGGACATTGGACCCATGAGAATCCACCAGAGAGGGAGTATTCCCCAAAATTTGTGATGGGCAGCTGTGACCTGAGCTTGTACCTCATCTGTGTCCCTTAAGCCAGTGGAGAGGAAAAGAAGCAGCTGTGACAGTCAAGGAACGTGCACGTGCTATCTGATGGGGTCAGGAAGCTTCCGGAAGCGTGGAGTGCAGGGTTCATAGAGGGCACTGGAGGGTGTTGTAGCAGTACCTGGGGCCAGCGGAGCAGCTGGACTTCCCACTACAGGTAACAGACAAGGCACTGGGAGTCAGGATACTGGCTCTACTCGGGACATTGCCACTGGTTGTGTACAGTCTTCAATAGCTACTTAATGTCTTGGACTTTCCATCTCCTTACTGAAAAAATGAGAACTTTGGTGTTGGACTGAACATGCCCAAGAGATGTCCTAGGACAAAAACAATTATTTTAAGGACTTGGAGAGCTTTGAGCCAGATGAAAGAGGGCAGATGCAAAGTAGTGCTTTAGGAATACCAAGCTGGCAAGGACCAGGAGTCAGCGTAGAGGGCAAGACCCAGCCTGTGTTCAGGCGCCTGGGCAAGACTGTGTGTGAAGACACAGTCACAGGGCAGAGCTGGTTCCCGTGGGGCGATCTCTGAGAGGAAGGCCACAGGGAAAGGAGCAGGCCGTGCCCTGGGTTTAGCCTCTGAGAATACCCGTTTTTAAACAGTTAGATGGAACCAAGAAAGGAAACGTAAGTGGAGCAGGTCAGAAAGCAGAAGGAGGCTCGGCGCCCGTAGCACAGCGGTTACGGCGCTGGCCACATACACCAACGGTGGCAGGTTCGAACCCGGTCCAGGCCAGCTAAACAACAGTGACAACTGCAACAAAAAATGACCACTGCTGCCTGTGGTCCCAGCAGCTTGGAGAGACTGAGGCAAGAGAATTGCCTAAGCCCAAGAGTTGGGGGTTGCTGTGAGCTGTGACGCCAGCACGCTACCCAGGGGGACAGCTTGAGACTCTGTCTCAAAGAAAAAAAAAGAAAGAAAGAAAGAAAGCAGAAAGAAGGGGAGAGTAGGGCTTTAGAACCCGGGTGGGCAAGGGCCCAGGGAGGCAGCGGTCAGCCCCATGAGGAGGAAAGCACTGTAGATGGTGCTTTGCCTCCTTTTGGGGCCTCAGCTAACGTGGGGCTAGGCTAACGCTGGGAGCCTGGGTTTGAGGAGCTCATTTTCTTTTTTAAATTATTTAATTTTTTTGAGTTTTTTTTTTTTCCAAATTAACATGAGGGTGCAATTTTTAGGTTACGTTGTTCTCACTTCCAGGGTAAAGTTCCATTTGTAGAAGGAGCTCATTTTCTAAGGGATGGGAACACATCATGGGCATTCATTCAGGATTTAGTGGGTAACCAAGGGAATGAGAGAAGACACGTGGGGCTGGGAGGTGACCACCCCTGCTGGGAGGCTGACCACCCTCTCCATTTCCGTGTGCTTTCCAAGACCTAGTGGCCAGCAGATTCCTGTCCTGATCACCTTTCATCACCTCCAACCGGTGTTTGGAAGAGCCTGCCTCTAGGCCACTCCCTGAGTCATCACACAAAATAAGCACTACTGTCTGAGGGTAACGTGTGAATGTGGGCAGGACATTTAATTCCACTTAAAAAGGAAAAAGTTGTTTTCCTATACACTCACAGCGCTTCTAACACCCCTGTGATCCCAGCACTTTGGGAGGCTAAGGTGGGAAGATCACTTAAGGTCAGGAGTTCAAGACCAGTCTAACCGAGAGTGAGACTTAATCTCTGTAAAAAATAGAAAAATTGGGCCAGGTGCAGTGGCTCATGCCTGTAATCCTAGCACTCTGGGAGGCCAAGACCGGTAGACAAGCTCAGGAGTTTGTGACCAGCCTGAGCAAGAGTGAGACTCCCGTCTCTAAAAAGTAGCCAGGCCCCCCCAAAAAATCACGCAGTTCTTCATACTGGGGAGAAGCTTTGGCCACTGAGAGTCAGGGAATTTTCTCCTCTTCTTTTTCACCTTTATTTCCTTTCTCTTCATGTTTTTCTTCTGCTCATGTTCCAGAAAACCACTGATGCTTACATTGGGCATATAAACTAGAACTCTTAGGACTTTAGTTTTCTATATATTAACTTGGTTTTAGGCCATACTAGTGAGCTGAGCCATCCTGAGAAATTTTAAACTTTTCCTAAAGTGCTAAGCGGTTGTCACACCAGGGGAGATATGCTAGATGGCTTGCCCTTAACCCTTGAGAAAAAGTTTGTGTGAAGCTCACTGCTCAGACAGTTTCACTTAGGGGCGCTGTATAAATAAGGAGGCTTATGATTGTACTCAAAGACACAGCCCTGCTGGGGCCTGCCTGTTCTCTCAACTAAGAAATCCTCATTTCACATTCTCTGAAAAGTGGGAAAGGGGGGGCTTGCCCCAAGAAACTTTTTCCTCCTGTCAAATTATTGGTTTTTTTTTTATTTTTACATATGCATGTGTTAATTAGGTTTCCACTTTTTGCCTTCACCGAATTTCAAAGGCTTAAAATTCAATAATAATAACAATGTTTAAGATAAGGACTAGAAACAAAAACCACATAAAGAATGAACGAAGATAAATGCATTCAGAAAAGAAAACAGACGATTACTGCATCGAAATGTCAGGCAATATTAACAATAAAAATGCCAAGAAAGCAATTATTTGATAAAAGTAAAAATGTGTAAGCTGAGTGTTCTTTTTATTTTAAACACCCTGGAAGCCTGAAAATGAGACCTGAATAAGTGAGTGAAAATGCACCTCTCATCTGCATCACAAGTCTAAACTCAGTCTTAAGAGGGAAGAGATATTAAAGAAAGTGTCTCGCAGAAGGTTCTCTAGGAGGTGGAGCAGAGGCAGTGGCACCAACTGAAAGAAGGGAAGAATATTGGGGAATCAGAATAGTGAAGGAAGCCCAGGGCGTGGCCCTTGGCAGATTTCAGAATGTCAAGGGTGCAGTGAGGGAGAAGTAGGAGTGGGAGCCGTGGGTCGGGATGGGGGAGAGCTGCCGGGTGGGCTCCTGGCCTGACGCAGAGCCTGCAAGGGCAGAGAGCGTGTGGGGAGAGCCGGGGAGGAGGGAGCGCCTAACTCCAAACTGAAAACAAAGCCACTCATGTAAAACGCACCAGGTGAGCAGCAGGGTAACCAGGCGAGAGACCGCTGTGGCTTGAGGTGGGTTTGGCTCTTTACTCGCTTTGTTCGGTGTTATAGTTAACAGGAGGCACGTGGGGTGCTGTTCTCCACAGTACTCTCCAGACTTAGGGCCGATGGAAGGCTGGCGTTTGGAGGACACAGCCGCGTGCCAGTTCTTCACAGGCAGGATCAGTGCAGGGGCCCAGACCCAAGGGCGTGAGACTGAGGAATGCTGGCGTGAGACTGAGGAATGCTGCCGTGCGCCCGGCTGCCAAATTGGGGCCAGGCAGGAACCAAGGCTGTGAGTGCTGGCTTGGATTTCTAGCAAAACTCTTACTGGGTTAAAGCATGATTTCCTCAGAGAAGCTGGCAAACGGCAGCTGATTGAATTTGAAAACCCCGTGGGAATCATTTCAAAGCGCAGGCTGTTCATTGTGCTGTCCGTTTTCTGGGTGGTGTGTGGCAGGTGGCCTTTGGAAGGATAGAGCCCTCACCCTCTCCCAGTGAGGCACAGGGGTTGGGGAGAGGAGAATTCCTTTGTTAACTGTCTGCTGGTAAGGAGGCAGGTTCAGTGCAGAATTTCAGGTGGACAGTTTTTATGGGTAGAGCTGGTTTAAATTATTTGGCTCCCTCGACCATTGCTCTGACTCGATGATCAAGCTGATAACACTAGAGGTCCAGGAGCAATTGCTTGACCTTCGTGCCCTGGCCACCCGTCCTAGCATGCTGTGGGGTTGCCGGGTCTGTGTGGCTGGGGAAGGGCATAGGGGAGGAGAGGCCTTGCCTGTGTTTGCCAGACGTGGAACTTCAGCTGGCTTGTTTCAACACGTGTGAGGATTAATCAGGTAAATTATAACTGCTGTTGGGAGAGGCAGCCTAGCTGAAGCCTGACACAGCCTTCAGGCTTGCTGGGGAAAGGGTTATTCTTGCCATCAGTAATTGTTTTCCTTTCTTTCCCAAAGATGGGTTCTTAATGTAACATTATGATTAATAGATTGGCTGATAAAGCTTTTTAGTCCTCTGCATTCCTGTTTCTTTGAAATTCTCAGGCGACCTTTTAAAATGTAATTGGACCAAATGAAAAGGAAAATGGAATAAATAGATTTTGTTGTTGTTTAGTTCCTTCAGTCATTCTATTATACAGTCTTAGGCATTTTTGTAAATGAGAATGCGGAATGTCAGTGGACCGTTTGGGTACAGAGGGTGGGAGAACTGTTACTTTGATAGCGGTGCTGGAAGAGCTCAGGACAAGCAGCTGGCCTCAAAGCACTGTTACCTGTTGCTTTCTGGTTTTTGTAACGGCACCATCTATCTCTGTTTTATGAAATAGTCAAACCTGTTTTCAGTGTGTATCTTTTAGAGCTTTAATCAGCCAGATTTTTTTTTTTAAATGTTTGATGCTGCTTTTTATTCTATGAATGACTCAGTTGACTAACTGTAGGCAGCTACTAAACCGGGCAGGTTGTTTCTACCAGCTTACCCTTGGACAGGAAGTGTTCGGTATAGATATGAATAACCGGTTTCCAGGCTTAAAAATAAAGTGGGGATTTCTGGGCAGAATAGGTCTTTGTCACTCATTTCGACATGTCTGCTCAGCATCAAAGTTCAAAGCCAACCACTTTGCATTCTCATTTCTTTCCAGGCCATCACTTGACCTGACATTTTCTGTTAGACAGATTGAAACTTATTTCATGGTGTTTTGTTCATTTGTAAAAATGAAAAAAGAAGATATGTGAATAGTTGTGAGAATCAGCTAGAGTCAATATTCTTTCCTTGGGACCTCTTTTATTTTTAGCTCTTTTTAAATCATTACCCCCACGTTAGGTAGGTCATGGAGAAATAATCTATGAAATAGCTTAAATTGAAAGCAGCAAGCATGTTCTTGGGTACACTGCATGACTTGTCTTCTTGAATCTAAGACCCCCTTGAAGTAGCATTTTTTTTCCAAAAGTAACTGCCAATCAACCTAGTGATTCTTAGATCTCTTTTTCAAGTAGCCTCTTAGAAGCTCAGCAAGAATCATACTATTCTGACAGATACCAAAAGACTTTTTGGCCTCTGGTTGCTTACAGCTATTGCTTCTAAAGTTGAAGTTTACATTTTGTTTTATCTTGCTATCTCCCTAAATAATGTTGTTGCACCTCTCCTAAATTAAAAAATATATATCTTTTTCTCCTTTCTCATGCGGTTTAAGAAGGCTTGACACCACACTTGGAGCGATGTTAAATTAGACATAGCATTTATTAGATGAGAGTGTTTGTCACAAATACAACAACAACAAGTGTTCCTGGTTTAGACTCCTTAAGTCTATGCAAATGTTGATGTCTGAGCTTCTATTTGTTTTTCAAATAAAAAGCTGTGCCAGGGAAAGATGATTTAAAATACAAAATGCATGCAAATATTTTTGGTTTGGGTTGAGGTAACATCAGTCCTGATTCTTTGGGACTTCTCTGGGGACTCATCTAGGCTTCATCTGCTATATTTAGAAATAAATCATGGCTTGGTGCCTGTGGCTCAAGCGGCAAAGGCTTCACCGACGTACACCTGAGCTGGTGGGTTTGAATCCAGCCCCGGCCTGCCAAACAACAATGACGGCTGCAACCAAAAATAGCCAGGTATTATGGCGGGCACCTGTAGTCCCAGCTACTTGAGAGGCGGAGGCAGGAGAATCACTTGAGCCCAGGAGTTGGAGGTTGCTGTGAGCTGTGATGCCACAGCTCTCTACCCAGGGCAACAGCTTGAGGCTGTGTCTCAAAAAAAGAAAGAAAAGAAAAGAAAGAAGGAAATCCTGAAGAACGAGATTCTGGTTATGGTCCTAGGGCAGGATGTGGCAGTGGCCCCAAATTGCATGTAACCCCCCAAGTTCCTCACAGTCATCTCTTCTTTCTTCCTCCCTCCCTCCCTCCCTCCCTCCTTCCTTCCTTTCTTTCTATGGAATCTCACTCTGTCATCCTGAGTAGAGTATAGTGGGGTAATAGAAGTTTTATGCAACCTTGAACTCCTAGGTTCAAGCAATCCTCTTGCCTTAGCCTCCCCGGTAGCTGAGACTACTGCGACACTGGCTAATTTTCCTATTTTTAGTAAAGACAGGGGTTTCACTCTTATTGATGTTGGTCTTGAACTCCTGAGCTGAAGCAGTCCTCCTGCCTGGGCCTCCCAGAGTGCTCAGATTACAGGTGTGAGGCACCACACCTGGTCCATTGTCTCTTCTTTTTTCATGATCCAGGCAGGACAGAGTAGTCCTTGCTGTGCTTTGGGTTAGAGTTCAATAAAAATCTGGCTTTTGAAAATCCAGTGACCCGAATACCCTACACCTGTTCTAATGGGATCTTTTCAGGAAAAAAAAAAAAGGAACTGTTTATGTAAGCCACACTTTTATTGAGTAAAATGAGTCTGTGCTCTGAAATTTTAATTTCCTTTAGCTCTGTAGTGATCAGAGACTCTTAGACCTGAAAACGGCTACTAAGACGCTTCATGGTAAGCGCATCATAGGCAAACAGAAAATGCATGCTAACCAATGAGGTATGGAAGACAGGCAGATAGTGCAGAGTGTAATTTTTTTTTTTTTTTTTTGAGACAGAGTCTTGCTTTATTGCCTAGGCTAGAGAGCAATGGCGCAATCACAGCTCCCTATAACCTCGAACTCTTGGGCTCAAGCGATCCTCCCACCTCAGCCTCCCAAATAGCTGGGATTACAGGAGTGTGCCATCACACCTGGCTAATCTTTTATTTTTTTTAATTGTAAAGATGAGATCTCACTATGTTGTCCAGGCTGGCCTCACACTCCTGGCCTCAAGTGCCCCTCCTGTGGTCTCCCAAAGTGCTGGGATTACAGGCAGGGCGCTGTGCCTTGCCCAGAGTGTAAAGCATTTTGTAGAATTAAAACGTCTGCAGTTTTCTGGCTTGGCACCTTAGCATAGTGGTTATGGAGCCAGCCACATACTCCAAGCCTGGCAGGTTCAAGCCCCGCTGGCCAGCTAAACAACGATGACAACTGCGACAGGAAAATAGCCAGGCCTTGTGGTGGGCACCTGTAGTCTCAGCTACTTGGGAGGCTGAGGCAAGAGAATCGCTTAAGCCCAAGAGCTTGAGGTTGCTGTGAGCTTTAATGCCGCGGCACTCTACTGAGGGCGACATAGTGAGACTGTCTCCAAAAAAGGAAAAAAAAATCTGCAGTTTTCATGAGATTCGCATTGATACTTATTATGCCTCTGGCTTCATCATCTGGTTTTTAGGTACAGGAGGGTACTCAGTGGGTATTTGTACCCTCCATGGTGCCAGGAGGCAGCTGATCCCACGCTGGACCCTCCTGTGCTGTGCCTGTAGGGCGACACTGAGGAAGGCCTGGTAGCCCCTTTTTCTTGCTAGTTCCCCTTCAGCCTATGGTGGGTGATACGTAGTGTTTAGTCTCCCTGTCTGTGTTTTGGATCGCAGTGTTGGAGCAGAGAGGCCTAGGGGAGGGCCTTAACCAGACCAGGCCTGTCTAGGCTGGCGGAGGCTCTAGCAAGGTCACTTCTTACTCTGCCAGAAAGTGAAGAGTAGTCTTTCAGATCTGGGTCAGACATTCTTTATTACTGAAAAACTTTTGGCACATCTCATAGCAGCAATGGGAAAAGGGAGTGTTTTAGGCAACTCTTATGTTTTAAATGTTTGAAATCCTTGCTTCTGGTTTTTCTTTCTTTCTTTCTTTCTTTCTTTCTTTTTTTTTCTTTTGAGACAGAGCCTCAAGCTGTCACCCTGGATAGGGTGCTGTGGCATCACAGCTCACAGCAACCTCCAATTCCTGGGCTCAAGTGAGTCTCTTGCCTCCGCCTCCCAAGTAGCTGGGACCACAGGTGCCCGCCACAACACCCAGCCATTTTTTGGTTGCAGCCGTCATTGTTGTCGGGCTGGATTCGAACCCGCCAGCTCAGGTGTACGTGGCTGGTGCCTTAGCCCATTGAGCCACAGATGCTGAGCCTCTTTCTTTTTTTTTCTCTTAACAGTTTTTTTATTAAATCATAACTGTGTATATTAATGCATTTATGGGGTACAAAGTGCTGATTTTATGTGCAATTTGGAAAGCTTACATCAAAGTGGTTAACATAGCCTTCACCTCACTTAATTATTATGTTAAGACATTTATACTCTACTCTTAATAGATTTGTCATGTACCCTTGCAATATGCATCATAGGTGAGTTTTTTATTTTGCCTCAATAGCAGCTCTCTATTTTAATTCATTGGGATTTATACATCTGTGAAGCTCTTCCTGGGCTCTAGCCACTGGGATGCAGATCAGCTCAAAGAAGCTTGTTATTAGTTAAGTGTAATGTAAAGTAAAAATCAGGCCAGGGTGGCGACTTATGCCTGTAATCTGAGCATTTTGGGAGGCCAAGGCGGGAGGATGGCTGGAGGTTAGGGGTCCAAGACTAGCCTGAGCAACAGCAAGACCCTGTGTCTACAAAAAAAAAAAAATGTATTTTAATCAGCTGGGCATGGTAGAGCATGCCTGCAGTCCCAGCTCCTTGGGAGGCTGAGGCAGGAGGATTGCTTGAACCCAAAGGTAGAAGGCTGCAGTGAACTGTGATTGCACCATTCCACTCTACCCTGGGTGACGGAGCAAGACCCTCTCTCCTTTAAAAAAATAAACTTCTAAATACGGATCAAAATTGTTCTCACAAAGTAATGAGAAAGTCTCTTGAATGCTATCACAATCAGGTTGATGAAAATATCTCTGATTGTATCTGAAGCCCGTACACTGTACCCCATGACTGAATTATTG
>CAUYRH010000920.1:0-15810 GCA_963574655.1 Perodicticus potto
CTCACATAGTAATGAGAAAGTCTCTTGAATGTTATCGCAATCAGGTTGATGAAAATATCTCCGATTGTATCTGAAGCCCGCACACTGTACCCCATGATTGAATTATTGTACACAGCGATGAGTCAATAAAAAAAAAAAGAAAAGAAAATGCAATGGCCAATAGACAGCTGCCAAGTTAGCTTTAACTTTTCATGCTTGAAACAATAACACTGCTAGTATTTTTTGTCCTCAAATTACTTATCTCATAACACTTGCATGTGGCAGTAATAATGGCTTTCCTGTAGACTGAGAGGCATGAAGAGATGAAATCCCACTGATAATTTCTTTAGTTACAAAAGCAGCTGCTCTACACTATGAAAAACTGTACTATTATAAAAGTATTTTACACTCTAAAATGTCCAGATGTATCTAAGTGTCCATGAAACAGGAAATTCTCAATAAGTGATGTTTGCATTATTCCTACATACTTTGTAATATCATACTTTACTTCACCTTTCTCTATAAACAACCATAAAAGGAATAAAACAAAAAGGATAAAAAGAGAAAGGCTTTATTGTAGAAGACTGTGTTAAGTAGGAGCTGAAGTTGGTGTTTACTTTGTAACTCAAGCCTTCATGCCAAGGTGTTTGATATGTTCCCACATTCACGTCTATCTCCGACCATGTACTCCATAGGTAGATTAAAAGACTCCTAATCACTTTCCATGCACACGCATATCAAAGTCAAAAATAAGTGTAAATGCCCCATGTTTTGCTGGTTGCTTCTCTTCTTTTGACTTGGTAGTTTCTCAAAGTCCTCACCATAGGCCTTTTCAGAACCATGGACAGATTACTTACTTCTACTAACTTAGCTCAGAATAACAATCTATCAAATAAAATTTGATGAGAATCTAAATTATTTGATCTGATCGGCATCAAGTTATTCTTTAAGAACTATTTTTAACAACAAATAACTTCACAGGTGAGGGTGGAATGATATTTAAGAGGTAAATCTGCTTTGAGCAGCATAAAGTAAACATTCTGCCCTAAGTAAAAATTAATCATTCAGTGATTTTTTTCTTCTACCTGACTCTAGTGTTTTAAAACAAATTAGACCAGAAAACACATGTTCATGTTAGCTTGACAGCAGGTGATAAAGCGTGTCAGAAGCCCATCATCTGGGTCATTTGAGGAATATGCTTCAGACCAAATATAGTTAGAACAAAGAAGCACAGTGTTAAGTTTTCTTTGGGGAATTCGTTCTAGTCTTGTAAAAAAAAAACTGTGGATACACAATGGAAGATTATTTTTGACAGCTATCTTAAGACTGCCTGTTATTTTTCTTTAGGAATTCATGCTTTTTCATAGATCATACGGTGCTCTGCTCAAGCCTTTCATAAGCTTCAATAAATAAAAAAGATGCAATCAATAAGAGACCATTACAGGAACAGAGACACAATTTATAATGGCAACACAAATGATTAAATTCTTAGAATAAAGTTGATCAAAGACTTCCAAGTTCTATACAAAGACTTCCAAGTCACTGAAAGATATAAAAACAGTTTTGATAAAATGGAAAATCATGCCATTTTATCAATAAAATATTTAATGTCAGAAAGACATCAATTTTGCTTGAAATAAACTACATTTAATAAATCTCAATAAAAAATGGAAGAATATTTTTGAAACTAGAGATTATGGAATTTCATATAGACAGAGTAAACACACAAAAAAAATCTTAAAAATCTGAAAAAGAAAGACATTGAATGATGCCAGCATTACCAGATATAAAGATATGTTAGTAAAACCAGACGGTTTTCAAGACAAACATACCAATAGGACACATAAAAAATGAAGTCCCAACTACATCTAAAAATTAATATTTTTAATGCTGTGTTATTTTCATCAGGAAAATGAATTATGAAACTAATGATTTATTTTTTTGCTCTGTTTTTTACCAAAAAAAAGGCAAATACTTGTCAAGAGTTATAAAACAGTGTAAAACAGAAACAAACAGTTTTGATCATTGAATTAGAAGGAAAGCTGAGAGACAAGGAAATAATGGCAAGAAAACCTTACAGGTTACAAGGACTACTGTCAACAACAGAGGAGAGAGCAAGGAAGACCCTAATTATAAGAAAAGAAACTCAGCTTAAATGAGGCATATGTATTAGTTTAATAAAATTAGAACATTTGGAATCACATAAACTCCTAATTGGTAAGAGTACAGGCTTTGTAAGAAAAGTACTTAGCCGTCTTCAAGAAATCATTTAAACTCTGCAGGCTGCAATTTACTCATCTGTAAAGTTAGTGCATTGGACAGACAGCCCTTAAGTACAGTTCCAGAGCTGAGGCTATACTCAAATATCTTTCCTTAAATATTTCACTTTTTATATTTCATTTTTTTTTTTTTTTGCAGTTTTTTTTTTTTTTTTTTTTTGGCCAGGGCTGGGTTTGAACCCGCCACCTCCGGCATATGGGGCCAGCATCCTACTCCTCTGAGCCACAGGTGCATTTTTATTTTTAAGTCATCTGAATATATAGTCATTTTTATTTTTTATTTTTTATGAAATGTAATATATATCTCAAAAAGTATATTTAAAGTATTTTTAAAAGTCTGATATGATAACCAAAAGCTAGCCATTCGTACTTTGAAGAAGTCATTGCAAATGCCTACTAGACTGTCCACAATAACAGGTAAATTGCATATGTAAAGAACATCCTATAATCTGGCTTAAAAACCCAAATCTAAAAAGAAATAGTAAATGTCATAGACAGGACAGCAATAAGAATGACATGCAGAGAGGGAGAGGAAGATGTAAAAATTAGGCAAACAAAGGCAAGCCCTGCTATGTCATTTGGGGGGCTCAGTGGAGATCCATTGTTCAAGAAGTAGAGGAAAAGAGCAGTTAGAGGTGCTAAAGCATAAATCATTTTTCTTTAAAAATATTTGATTACACATAAAATGTAATAAGGATAATAGTGATTCATGTGTAAAAGTGTAAATATATATACTCTTGGTGTCATAAATTTAATGCAATGTAACAAGTAATAATTCATTAATATGGCATCGTGAAGGTGCATGCATTTATGCTAGTATACTTTTCTACAAATTCATTCACAGATGTGGTATCCCTTATCTGAAATTCTTGTAACCGCAGGAGTTTTGCATTAGGGTTTTTTCTGAAATTGTGATATTTCCAGTATGCTTACCAGCTGAGCATCCATAATATACAAAAATCCAAAATCTGAAATGCTCTGATGAAGACTTTCTTTGAGGGTCTTGTCAGCACTCAAAAACTTCATATTTTGGAGCATAAGACACATTCAAAGATAAAAATTATTATGGATTTTAAGACAGACACAGAACACTAAACAAGGCTGGGAAGAGCAGGGAAGAGAATGGGTCCTTGGGACAACAGATCAGTGCATGATACAGCTGTGGTGGGCACCCACCATCTCCAACAGGTTCACTGCAGGAGGCAAGCAAGGGCCAGTGAACAGGCTTCATCTATCTTTACAGTCATTCCTGCCACCACTGAGTTCTGTCTCCTCCCTGATAAGTGGCAGCATTAGATTCTTTTGTTGTTGTTGTTGTTGTTGTTGTTGCAGTTTGGCCATGGCTGGGTTCGAACCTGCCACCCTAGTTATGTGGGGCCTGCACCCTCCTCACTGAGCCATGGCGCTGCCACAAAACCTGGCTATGAGACTGACTTTTTTTTTCTTTTGCTGTTTTTTTTTTTTTTAGGCCGGGGCTTGGTTTGAACCCGCCACCTCCGGCATATGGGGCCGGTGCCCTACTCCTTTGAGCCACAAGTGCTGCCCTATGAGACTGACTTTTGACAAATGATTGAAGAATTAAGGAATTGGATCAGAGATATTAACAACATCATCTTCTTAGCAGGATAGATGTTTAACAGAGCAGAGTTGGGAATATTTATTGCAAAAATAAAACTCTCATGTTTCAACATCGCTGAGTTCACATACACATTCACACACAACGTATATACAGGAATGTTTACTTTCTTGCCTTTACATCTTTGGTTACGCTGCTCCTATCACCTGGAAGACTCCCTACCTACTCCTTCAATCCCCACTCATCCTTACAACCCAACTTAAATTCTTTCTTATTCAGTGAAGTTTTTCCTATTTTAGGTACAATTTTCTTTTTTTTTTTTTGCACATGGAGTTTTGCAGACATCCTTTATCAATTATTTGTTCACAGTTTCCCTAATTAGCCAACCTCCTAAACAGAAGACACATTATTCACCCTGGTGTCCCACCACAGGACCTGTCTGGGATACTAGGCATTTACGTGCCTGTTAGTAGGCATTTAACTGTTTTTTTAAAAAAGTTAAATTAAACAAGTAGTTACTTTAATACAGTTTATGGAGGTTTTTTTAGTGTGTTTGGGGTGGGGGTACTTTTTTTGAGACTGAGTATCCCTGTCACACAGGCTGGTGTGCAGTGGTACAACTATAGTTCACTTAGCCTCACCATGCCTTGCCCTGTTGTATTTTTTTTAAAAACTTTAATACAATATTTAACAATGGCAGTATTGATTGCTTGACCAAAAATGACTATTTTGAAGGGAAATTTTAGTTGTTTAGCTTCTAGAATGGAGTTTAGAATTTGACAGATTGGGTCCATTCCCTGACGACCTGTAAAAGAAAATAAAAATCTCAGGAGCACCTCCCGAGACTCCTTATGCAACAGAGAAGGGAAAGGCCTCGGACAGCTGTGAAAACCCACACAGATTCCCTGTGGCTCTCCATAAGCAAAGACATGAAAATTGTATCTTTAGGTGAGCAGGCTCTGTCTAGTTTATACAACTAATGTTCAGTTCTACCACAACAGTGGATCACAAGTTTATCTTCACAGGTGCAAACCAAAAACAAGGCAGGATGAGACGTTCTTCCAGCTGCCCAGAGACACCTACAGAAGGATGCTTCCTCTACCCCCTTTTCCTCTCTTAACATTTATATTATCTAATATAATTTAAATTTAAATTTCCCTGGGTCTCATAAGTTTTTCTCACTACCCACCCCTCCTGCCTTTTTTTTTTTTCTTTCTGCATGCCTTTAAATGCTCCAATTTCCAAATTGCCCTTTGGAAAAATTGCCATGGTTTTGTGTGTGGTTTGTTTCCCTGGTGCCTCCCCAGGTCTGACTGTTAATAAACCTCCGTGGATAGAGATCTTTGTCTCCGTCACTGTAGGGGATCAACACACCTTCCCGCAGTCTCCTTCATCAAGTGCCTTTCCCTAGCAATGTCTATCTGCTCATCTCTAAAAGAGAAGGAATAAAAGCTAACATTCAGGGCGGCACCTGTGGCTCAAGGAGGAGGGCTCTGGCCCCATAATCCAGAGGTTCAAACCCATCCCCGGCCAAAAAAACTGCAAAAAAAAAAAAAAAAAACTAACATTCATGTTTATTAGCATTAAATAACATAATCATTAACTTATTTGGACAATACTTGGGAGCCATTGAATAAATATTTCCTTCTCCACACAACTCCACCTTCTGAAAATATCATCTTTTATTTTATGTGTTATCCTATGAGATGCACATAAATGAGAAAATAATGAGAATGTCTCACACTTTACTTAGCATACTGTACATTCTGAATGCCTGGAGTGAATTTCCTATCTCTTTCTTGTCTTTTTTCCTGATTAGTATAGTGCTTTCTTGCATTTTGCCATAATAGATAATAGTGAGAAGATGAGTGGTGAGAGTGCTTGGGGTCAAATAATGGAATCAAAAAAATTAGGATTGGGGAAGAAATAGCCAATTAAATATCACTCGGTTGTTATAAAATATATATCAAGCACTCTGCTGAGTGCTTTGCATAGATTGTCTTTTCTAATCCACAATAAAATCAGGCCAAGTCAATCACATCTGGGCTCAAATTACTGTTCTGAAACTTGAAAATTGTGTAATTATGGAAAAGTCATCTTTAGATCTCTGGTTCTCATCAGTAGAATGATAAGTGTTATTTTGAGAATAAGATCCTCATACATGTACCTACCTTGTGGCATAATCTGGGTGCGCATTTAACTCACATACTGTCACACGCATAGTCAGCTAGGAAGCTGGCACCTGCTGTCCAAGCATATTGGGTGCCTCTTCCCTCTGTCGTATTAGGCAGAATTCTGAAGATCTTTTGCCAGGATTCCCAATACTTAGTCAATCGATCAAGTGTTAATCCAGTTACTGCAGCATACTCTGCAAGAATAATTAAGGTTATGGTCCTTAGACAAGGAAATGATCATGGATCATCCAGGTTTTCATCACTTGAGCCCTTTAAATCTGAGAATTTTCTCCAGCAGGAATAAGAAAATAAATGAAACAAAAGAGAAAAGCAGAGGAGAGCTGAGACAGAAGGAGAAGCAGAAACATAAACAGGACTTCAACCTTCATCGCGGGCGTTAGAAATTCAGGCCATGAAGCAGAGAATGCAGGCAGTCTCTAGAAGCTGACAGTTCTTAGGTGACAACTGATGAAGAAATGGGGACCTCCGTCTTGTGGGTCTGTGGAATTATACTTCCAACCATCCAGGTGGGCCTGGAAACAAATTCACTCTTAAAGGCTTCCAGAAGAGAATACACCTTGAATTTGGCCTCATCCAACCTGGATCAGAGAACCAGCTGAGCCCCTTTTCACTTGGACTTCTGACCAGCAGAAATACAAGATGATAAATGGGTATTGTGTGAAGCTGCTAAATTGTGTTAGCAATTTGTGTTGGCAATGTGTGGCAACAGCAAATGAGCACACCCACTAGGAAAAAGATTCAAAAGATTATTGAAAAGAGGAAGCATTTTGAATCCACTAAAAATGCAGCAATAACCTTTAATTTTTACTGTGCCTATTGTCTAAGTGTAATTAATGTCAGAATGATGCATCAATCTCTCCCTTCATGAAACTGACAATGAGGTCTAAAAAGATAATCATACAGTATCAGACCTTCATTTTCATCAGAATCTACTAACATAGCAAAAAAAAATATATGGAACTAGGTCCATTGTTACATTTAATTTTTAATATGATTTGTTAGCCCAGGAGATAAATTTCATAACATGTTCAGGTTTTCAAGAAACAGACAGGAATTTTTACAGCTTTATTTGATGGACACTTTCAGTCACATTATTAGGAAGCAGACTTCTGTATCTGCAAACAACTGGCACAGCAATTCCTGTGTGTACTGAACAGGAAAAATTAACACAAATGTTCTTGACAGCTGAGACTGAGCTATTATGAACTGTGGGAATGCTCTCAACCGAGACACTACTGAAATAGAACTCAAACTTTAATTGAAGAATGACAACTTATAAGAAGGCTCTGTTTCCCAGCCCCTTCAGAAGTCCAATTTTTAATTTATACTGTATATAGCAACTGTTCTACATCTGGTCTTCCTGTTAAGTATGAATTTTAAATTAATATTCTGTGAGGGTTGTTGACAGCTTTCCATCTTTTGTTTTCAAAAAAAAAAAAAAGTCTTTCATTGATACTCTTATTCATCTATCTACAAAAAAAAAAAAAAATGTCTTTTTATTATTCCCCCTAAGTTAACAAAAGACTCAGGCCAGGAAACTGGAGGTGCCACAGCTCTATTCTAAACTGACATTCCTAGAGGCAGTTACGACATAGAACTGGGGTGGGCCTCACTCTCACTATCCATCCAATTCCATAAATGATTATTGAGCAACTCCTATATTTTAGAGACTATATTAGATGCTGGGAACACAAGGGTGAACACAAGAGACCCAATTCCTTCACCCTAAGGAGGAAGATATGTGAGGAGATGATTGTAATGAGAACTTTAGAGAAGTGCATGAAGTCGAGACAGAGTCCATGAGGAATGCATGTTAAGTCTACCGAAGAGAGAATCAAAACAACGGTTAATTAAAAAGAACTGGATAAAGAGGGAAAATCCTGAGAAAAGGCAAAACCCCTGACAAGGAGGTGTTGCCAGAATCTCAGGGAGGAAATTCCCTGAAGACCCAGAATTTCTACTCAAGGACTTGTTAAAAAGTGTTACACACCTCTGCCCTGATGAAGGGAGATGTTACGGGCATTAAGAATGTGTATACATGTATCATTAAAGTCTGAAAGAGAACCGCTGGAAATGGCCAGGTGAACAGGTTATGCCAAAGCCAATTCATCTCTCTTCTCTTTTTAGAAGACATGTTGGGTGACATCAGAGAGGACACTGTCTTTAACTCCCTACCCAATGGGGCCACTGTAAACAAGCACTGAAAAGTTCTTTGTCCCCTAATACTTTCTCTACTACCTCTCTTTCAGAAAGCCTATCTTCTGTGTCCTTAATTATAAAGAAAATGCTGCTTAAAAAAAGAGTGTCCTAAGCCATTTTGGCTTATACCAGAAGGGTCAGAATGGTTTGTTGATTGTGTTCTGAGAACGCAGCCCAGTAGTGTAGGAAAGCAGAAACTGGGGTAATGAGTTGTTACCTTGAAAGGAAGAAAGGAGATGAATATCCTTTCTAATTCTGCCCAGGCCGACCACAGCAGTGATCAAGTACAGAACGTGGGAGGGTCACATTCACTAGCAGTGAAGAAAAGAAGAACTTACATCAGAAACCAGCCACCATCTCCCTTGATGGGGTGCAGAAAAGTAGATATAACAACCATCCACGATGTCCAGTTGAAGTATTTCCGAGCCCACCAAAGAAGGAGACTTTTTGTGGATCGAGGTCAGGGGACAGAGATGGGGATGGTTTGCAACTATTTTTAGACTTAGAGCAAATTTCCTGCAGCAAAGGATGCCAATCTGAGCATAATTCAAGAAATCTCCAAATATAACCCTTGGTTCAGAGATTTGCTAAGAGGACTCAGAATGCCTCTGTACTTGCAGTTCATCTCAGTAAAAGGATACCGAGTAAAACCAGAAAAAGATGGGGCTTGGTCCAGGAGAGACCAAGTGTGGAGCTCCAGTGGTCTTTACCCAGTGAGTCATAAGGGTAGACATTAAAGAAAAAACAAGAACAAGTGCATATACATTTGACTTCCCCAAAATGGAAAATATAAAAATAGCAAAAGTATTTTAACTTGGATATCTTGGATATTAAAACTCAGTAACTCTAATATCTTCTAGGCTATTGGAACAAGCCACCAGGCAAGCCCTTCTTCTCGGCAGCATCGTGTGGCCGCACCCATAGAGTCTTACCAAATGGAGAAACTCTCCCGGCCTTAGTGTCCACATGTGTACTGGGGCTTAGGCATATGGACATGTCTCCAGCCCCTCAAATATCAAGCTGATACATACACTGGATGGCAAAAGTCCCCTACTAAAAATTACATTGCTAGCATACCGTAGCTGGCTTGGTCCAGGGCCCCTTAGGAAAACAAAGGCACCTTCATCAGGCGGGACATTCAAGGTCTTACAGGTTATCTCCCAGAAGCTAATCAAAGTCAAAATCATACCCTGCGCAACATTAATTTCTTACTGCACATTGAGCAAGTGAATTCATTAGATTCACAAAATCTATAGTTCTTACCTTTTCATATTTTAATAGTCAAATTTCATTTTGTGTATATCACTGAGCAACTTTATCAGTCTTCAACTTGTAAGTATTTTAAAGGATATTCTGTTGCTTTTAATGTCAATTATAATCTAATTGGTGCAAAAGGCAAAACTGTATTCCAAATTTAAGACTTTTAAATGATTCTCCAAAGAATTTCACATATTCGTAGGACCGAGATGTGGTCACAAACTTCATGGACCTTATCCTGGTAAGATCTTGGCAGGCCCAGTTTTTGACTACATTCTCTAAATGACCAAGGCCTTCAAATTCTTTGTGATAAGCCAGTAGACCAGAGAAAAAACTTCAAAGAACATCTGACATTTGGAATACTGAAGCCTCTACTTGGTGCCTTGTCGGAGTCAAGCTACTGCAGAGCAAGTCATAACTATGTCTTCCAAAATCATAACCTTGCTGATTGCACAGAGCACAGAAACAGAAGTCTCAGCCCAACCTTACACTCATCAAAATCAGGGCAGAGGGTTTGTGTTATCTGTTTAGCCCCAGAGGGAAAAAATAGACCTACAAACATTGCCAGGCTCAGCACATATCCAAATTATTAAGCTCTTCAAGAAACTGAAAAAATGACTAGTAACTATATTTTTAAACCAAATCAAAGAGAGCCCCTCAAGTTTAGGAAAAACTGTTGCTTAAATGTCTGTCTTCTCAGCCACCACCCCCATACATATGCTGAATACATTATACCATCAACAGAGGATTCTAAAATATAAAAAGCAACATTGATTTTGTATAATGTACATCAAGAAGTCCAAATTTAAAATGGAACTCTTCTAAAAAAGGGCATGTCATTTTAAAGACATTTGTTTAAAATAAAGAAAAGGACAAGAGCTGGATGTATGATTCCACAAAATGGAAAATATAGAAAATAGTGAAAGTATCATAACTTGGATATTAAAATGCAGTAAATCTAATATCTTCTAGGATATTGGAACAAACCCCCCAATCAATTCTAAGTATCTGAAAGATCATTACTCTTTGGAAAATAACTGAAGTCATATTGCTTAAGTTTTCAAAGAAAAAGAAGTGAATCCCTAGAACACATTTTATGGGAAAATATCATGACCAGAGCAACCTGACTCTTCATGAGATAACCTGTGATGGCACTAATACATTTTGTCTCAACCAGATTTTTTTTTTTAACTACCATCCATATAGTTCCCATAACAATCTGGGAAATAGTGTTCAGCTCATAAAACTGATGGGTTTAATAGAATGGTGGGAAGTATTAACCCAAATTAGTTTACTACAGGTCATTATGACCTTGAAATGGGGCTTTTGATTTGGTCCTGCTATAGTTATGATATACCTAGTTATGATATTGGGTATTTCCATCTTAATTTGGGCAAAAAAGAATATCCCCATGGTAATGGTGCCCTTGAGGGGTGCACTATCAGTTGCTTGTTCCATGTCCTTCTTCTCAAGTCCCTTTGAGAGGATACTGTGCCTGCCTTTACAACTCCCCTGGAGGACATGTAACTCATGGGGGACATATAACCCTGCCGTCCCAGTCAAACAGATGCAAGGGGCAGCATGCAAACCTTACCAGAATCTTACCTTTCTTCATTCTAGGTAAAAATGAGTAATTCACCTGGATATTATACCTCTTACAAATTCTTCCTGCTCTGAACAAATGATTCCTGAAGTTGCAGCATCCTCCCTATGATTATGAGCTAACAAGAATGAAGATGAAAATAGAGGATGGTAAAGCAGAAAAAGATAAAGCTTGTGTCTTACATGGCATTTGCATCTGTGAGGATATTTATCAGCTGGATATGCTACTGTAATCAATAGCCTCAAAACCCCAGAGGCCAATGACAGCTGTTTTTCACCAGGTTGGCACGTGGCATTTCACTAGTCATCATGGCAGGGGGAGAGGGGATTTGGCAGAAACACTAACTTTTAGGGCTTCTGCCCAGAAATAGCAACAGGCCACATCTTCCCACATTCTACTGGGTGAGCCAGTCACACTGATACACCTAACTTTAAGAAGGAAAGAAGTGCAATTCTACCATTCTTCCAAGTAGGTATAAAACCAATGCATTAACAGCTTTAATGAACAGTTAAATTTTTTCTTATACAAGGAAAAATAACCACCTATGGTTTAGCCCACTTTGAGTTGAATTTTCCATCACTTGCAACCAACATTATTTTTAGCCAACAAAGTCCTTGAATTACTTTAAATTAGAAAAATTACATATATAAAATTACATAGAGAAATGTGATTATAGATGTTTAAAATTGTTATCATTGGTGTTGCAAATACTATCTCTTTGAGGATAATGGATTCAGTGCAAGATTCCCAATTCAATGATTTTCTTTGACCCTAAATTGGAATCAGTGAAATCAAAAGAGCTTGGGCTGTATCTCTAAACTTAAGCAAAAAAACCTTCCATATCAACTATCCTAGAAAATCAGCAACAGATAATTCATTTAATTGCTATAATTAGAAAAGACTGTTATTATATCATTCTCTTCCAAGACATATTTTGGCTACTTAGAATACTACTACTAGGTCTGAGAAGATAAAATGTGTCCAAAATTGTCTTAAACATTATAAATACGAATATGTTGCCTAAATCTCTCCAGGATCTTATGGAGTAGACACTGTTCTTCACATTAAATACATGAAGACATTGAAGTATATTAAGATTGTTTTACTCAAGTCAATGAGCTAATGAATAGCTTATTTAGGATTGAATCTCAAATCGAACTGCAAAGCTCAAGCTCCTAACATCCAGATTGTCCTATTTCCCTACTTTCTGGCATTCACCGATGCCTGGTTAAGTGCTAAATTTTCCTTTTGCTGTCTTGAACTCATGTTTTAATTCAGCCCCTAAGTTCTTTTTTCTGCCTCCAAAGTCTGTGCTCTTAAACCTACACTCTATTGCCTTTCTCGTGCTTCCTGAAATAAAATTAACGTCACAGTGAAAAAACATCTAAGCTAGTCACCAGAAGAAGAGGAAAGGGTCTGGAAGACAGAGTAAGTCACTAGATGAATATAAGCCAGCAATATAGAAATGTCATCTTAAGACTCAGATATGGACTCTGACAGAATGTTCAGGCAAAGAATAACAATTAAGATAAACAACCACTCTGTGCTCTGTGGCTTTTTTATTCTGCTACCAGTTATGGAAACACTCTTATGGACATTGTGCCTTTGCTTACTGTTCTACAGCATTGATTCAGTAATGATTATGTTTTTAGTAATCATAGTATGTGAGGTTCGGGGGCTACAAAAATACAGAGACCTATTGCCCTGCCCTGGGAAAGGTTAAATCCTGTGAGGATAGCACATTCAAATGGTAGCACATTTATGAAAGCAGCATCTTCAGCAGCACGTGGAGGAGAATGGGAGAGTTAAGTCTCAGGGAAATCCACAGAGCAGCCAGAGGGATTTTTATAACATGCAAAGCAGATCCTGTTCCTGTCCATCTTAAATCTCTTCGATGATTTCCCAAGGAAAGTTTACTAAAATCTAAACTACTTGCCTTGTCCTAAAGGGAACCTACAAAATCCTGGCCCTACCTGTGTGTTTTCCGCTCCCCCACTCTCTTTTCTACGCACTATGCTTCAGCTACCCAGTCTTCTCCCTGCTTCTAAAACCCACAAAGCTAATTTGCAGCTGTGAACTCTTCTGCTTTTATTTTCTTCACCTGCAATGGAATTTCCCCAGATTCTTGTTTGGCTCTTTCAGTTATCCTAAGACTGCAGGTCAAATGTCATTTCCAGGGAAAGGTTTTCACTCAGTCCTTCCTCTACCCTACTTCATCATCGGACCTTGTTTTTATTATCTTTAGCTCATTTACCACCAATTTTTTTACAGCTTTCTTATCTGCCTCTCCCAACTCACACACAACCTCCATGAACCTTGGAACTTTCTCTGCAGCCCCAATGTCTAAAATGATACTTGATACATAATTTCACCTGTGAAATATTTATTTAATAAATTAAAAATCTAGCTGATAGCCTCTATAAATTTGGTCTAAACATAGAAAGAAAATGAGTAAATATCAGACTGGACAGTCACATAGTATAGGGAGCATTTTTATGCCATCTGATTTTGACAATTCTTGCATACCACTTCAGATCCTAACGGCCTCACTTCTAACTCCATCCACTGCTCTGGGAACCAGTGGCATGGGTGCTTTCAACAGCTTTGTACAAGAGCACCCTGACAGGATATCACCTCATCCCGGGCCACTTATTGTTTATACATTGTCCTTCTCTGACACTGTGCTGACAACCATAGGATCAGACTTGGCAATTATACAGGTACAACCCAGGAGGGCAGGACAGTTGAAACCTGTAAGGCCATATCCTTCACCAGCAAGGAAAAAGAATTAAAGAATAAATGCTTCCCTCCTTCATGTCCCTCAGAGAGTTCTTCAATGCCTTGCCAAGATTCCTGAAAGGTTCACGCTCCCTGGATCACTTCCCAAATAAACCACTGAAGGACCCTGCTTTCCAGTGAACCTATGCTCAGATAGTATGATATCTAGATAGTATGATATTTAGATAAGAGTCTAAATTTTCTTCCGGCAATCAACCTGAAATCTTTGAAAATTTTTGATCAAGGAAAGAATATAATCATGTTTGCAAGTAAGAAAAATCATTTTGATGATAGTGTTGAGGTTGCCTTACAGAAGTCAAGGCCAAAGCTATGAAAGCCAGTCAGAAGATAAACCCAATAAGCGAGATAACAAGGAGTGATTACATTCCTGCAACGAAAATGGAAATGAAGAAAGAGAATAAGAAGAGAATAGGGGATGTGAAAGGAATGGGAAACTCTGTAAGCACTGTGAAGTAAGAGAGGCAAGCATTAGTTACATGTGACCAGTAGATGCCAGAATGGCCAGATAATAGGACCTGTTTCTTGTTCGTTTGTTTGTTTGTTTGTTTTTGCCAGAGTACTGCTCTTCACTCAGTGTATTACTTCTCAAAAAGTAATGACATAATGACATTCAACCTGATTCCCAAGAAATTTCATAAAATTAGTGCAGATTTTTCTGGGGTGCTTTAAACATACACCTTATAAAGATGAACCGAGCCCTCTAGAAAGCCCTAAATTTAGGACTCCAACTTAATACTATTTTCCTAGCAAAACTAAACAAGTTTTTTGTTTTTTTCTGAGACAGAGTCTCACTCTCCTGGGCTCAAGCAATCCTCCTGCCACGGCCTCCTGAATGACAGGGACTACAGGTACTCACCACAACACCAGGCTAGTTTTTCTATTTTTAGTAGAGATGGAGTCTCGCTCTTGCTCAGGCGGGTCTCAAACTCCTGAGCTCAAGTAATCCACCTGCCTTGGCCTCTCAAAGTGCTAGGATTAGAGCTGTGAGCCACTGTGCCCTGCCTGTTCCTAGCAATTTTTACAGTTCCCCATAAAGTCGGTTTTTAGGTTGTTTACTTTGCTAGTGTCAGACATTATAGAAAGAATGTAATTTCCAATTTTATTTCACTTAGGAGAAACAGTGCCATGTTCTAAACATAACACTGTACATGTTGCTGATATGAGAGAGTCAGGATTACAAGCTCAGAATGCTCAACTTTCAAATGTAGCCAGTCGAGAAGGACATGATAAATGTACAAAGCAAGTCCATTACAATGGCTCTTTGGGTTACTGGGCAAGGGGAAAAGAAAGGTTACAAAAGAACACAACTTACAAGGAACCGCTGCTCATTAAACCGGACTCAGATCAATGAGGGATATCCTTTCCATTCACTCACATGAGGCAAGGGGAGGTTGGAAATAAATTGGAAGTTTCTCCTGCTCAATGTAACAGAAAAAAATATAGATTAAATGGATTTTTTAATGTGAATGAGTGCCAACTATTTCTAGCTAATAATTTCATTTTGTTTTGGTGGGAACAACCAAGCCTCAAAATAATATTGCAAAGTCTGACAAGAAAACTCAATTATAAACTATGAAAAAATATAGAAAAATTATTAGTGATGGATATAGTGAAACACCAGCTGACCTTTACATTCTTGATTATACTGAATTAATAGTCTTAGTGCTGACGGTAATTACTTCAAATGGCATAGTGAAAAGGCCATCGTGTTACATAAACTCTCCATGGAAATAGAAACCCATTAGTTTATCTTATTTTTTTTTAAATACATGTATTTTATTATTCTTCATTACATTATTTCCCCCCCTCCACCCGTCCATGATAAGACAGAATTGATTTACAGAAAAGAATACAGAAAACACCAAAGCTCCTGGTAGTGGGAGAGATTTCAAGTAGGGAGAGAGAAGCTCTCTCCGTTCCTCT
>CAUYRH010000922.1:0-43168 GCA_963574655.1 Perodicticus potto
GGTCCGCCAAACAACAATGACGGCTGCAACCAAAGGATGGCTGGGCGTTGTGGCGGGTGCCTGTAGTCCCAGCTACTTGGGAGGCGGAAGCAAGAGACTCGCTTGAGCCCAGGAATTGGAGGTTGCTGTGAGCTGTGATGCCACAGCACTCTATCCAGGGTGACGGCTTGAGGCTCTGTCTCAAAAAAAAACAAAAATTTCAGTTTCATTATTAGGCTCAAAACTATTAATGAGATGTAAAGCCACCCCAAAGTGGGAGCCATGGTAACAGGCAAGGGGCTGGAACTGTTCAGGCATTTTCTCTGAGGACAGAGGTTGCCCTCTGATCTGGGGGTCCTGTTCATCCCTAAAGGAGACATCAGGACACTCCCAGGGAGAATCAAGACTGGGGGCCAAGGGAAGACCTGCTTGCTATCTCTCAACTGTTCCCTCAGGCCTAATGGGGGAGGGCAAGTCAGAATTGATGGTGAAGACTATGGTCACATGAGTGGGGACAGAGAAGACCACTGAGCAGAACTGAAGCAACATCTCTTCATCTTATCCCTCCATCCAGTCACCCACCAGTCAAATCCATTCAACTACACCCATTCATCACTCCATTCATTCATCCATCCACCCACCCAGTCACCCATCCATCCACTGAGTCACCTATCCATCCACCCAATCACCCATCCATCCATCCATTCATCCACCCATCGAGTCACCCATCCATCCATCCACTCAGTCACCCATCCATCCACCCACCCACTCATCCATCCATCCATCCATCCATCCACCCAGTCACCCATCCATCTATCCATTCATCCACCCAGTCACCCATCCATCCATCCATCCAATCAACCATCCATCCATCCATCCATCCAGTCATCCATCCATCTACCCACTCAGTCACCCATCCATCCACCCAATCACCCATCCATCCATCCATCCATCCACCCAGTCACCCATCCACCCATCCAGTCACCCATCCATCCACTCAGTTACCCATCCATCCACCCAATCACCCATCCATCTGTCCATCCATCCACCCACCCACCATCCATCCATCCACCCACTCAGTCACCCATCCATCCACCCAATCACCCATCCATCCATCCACCTAGTTATCCAATCCATTCATCCATCCATTCACTCAGTCACCCATCCATCTATTCAGTGAGTACATTTTTTTTTTTTTTTGAGAAAGAGCCTCAAGCTGTCACCCTGGATAGAGTGCCGTGGTATCATAGCTCACAGCAACCTCCAATTCCTGGGCTCAAGCGAGTCTCCCGCCTCCACCTCCCAAGTAGCTGGACTACAGGCACCCACCACAATGCCCGGCCATTGTTTGGTTGCAGCCGCCATTGTTGTTTGGCGGGCTGGGCTGGATTCAAATCTGCCAGCTCAGGTGTACGTGGCTAGTGTCTTAGCCCGTTGAGCCACAGGCACCGAGCCCAGTGAGTACATTTTTAAAAAGAGGAAAATAGAACTAGCAGCAAGAGCCCTGGGATAGGAAAGAACAGGGAGTCCTAGGATTTCAAAGAGGAATCAGTTGGCTGAAGGTGTTGAGTACCCAACAAAGTGGAGGGAGCTATTTGAGCACCTGGGCAGGGCCAGGCATCCTGGGCCTTATGGGGACAGTAAGGTCTGCATCTGGGGCCTGAGGCCAAGCTAGTAGTGGGTGGAGGAGCCAAGAAAGACAGAGGCCACAGGAAGCCCAGGCCCTGAGGCCCCTCAGCTATATCCTGATGCTGCCACCAGTGACCCAGAAGCCTTGGCAGAGGCAGGAGTTGGCCCTGGAAGCAGCAGAGCTGGGTCTGGGTTGGGCTCTGCGTCTCGTTGTCTGTGTGATTTCCCCAGATCTCAGTGTCCTCACTGCAAAATGGACATAACCTTTCTATCTCCTGGGCTGCTGAGACGAGCAAATGAAATAATAGTTATGAGGAGCACAGGTGAGGTGCATGGGTGAAGAGCAGAGGTGAGGAGCACAAATGAGATGCTCAGGTGAGGCACACGGGTGAGAAGCACAGGTGAGATGCTCAGGTGAGGCACATGGGTAAGGAGCACAGGTGAGGTGCACAGGAGAGGCACACAGGTGAGGGACACAGGTGAAGAGCACAGGTGGAGAACGCAGATGAGAGGCACAGGTAAGGAGCACAGCTGAGCTTACGGGAAGCCAAAGAAATCCAAGTGGGCCTGAAGTAGCAGGAGCAGGGAAGGGCAGAGAGCAGGGATGACTTGCCCAAGTGGCTCAGCAGGAACTGGGGGATTGGCCCAGGCGCTTGGGCTGCCTAGGGGCTTCAGCTGTGGGGTCAGAGCTTCTGTTAGCAAGAGTTGAAGCGCGATTATATCTTAAAAGGGAAATGCTATACTCAAGCCCACCTGCCCAGGGAAATGAGCAGGGCATTTCATAACAGGGGGTGCTTCAAGACAAGTTCACACCCACCCTGAGATCGGTTGGGTGGCTGGGAGCAAAGCAGAAAACATCCTCTCACCCCGCTGTCCCTGCTTTGTTCCAGAAAAGCATTTAAGGCTGATGTAAAGTACCTGGCACACAAACTGTGTTCATTATCCAAAAACTTTCTCCAGCAGCCTCTGAGTGGCCAGCTCTGTGTTCCCCCAAACCTTGGTCCAGCAGAGACCCCATTGCCTCCTCCCCCAAGACTCAGTTGGCTTTGAGGAGAGCAAGGATGGTGACCCCAGGGACCCTGCCAGCTGCTCCTGGGACAACCTCTAAGAGACACAAGCTGGGCTGTGATGCAGGAAAGTGGGCGCTGGATTAGGGAGCATCCTGGGACCTCCCGTGACTATTTCTTTCCATCTAGTCACAGCTTTAACAAATAGCCACTGGGCACAATTTCTGCCTTTCCTAAGTTTTGGGGACCCAGTGGGGGCCCCTCAGGCTTTCGACTGCTCTGAACTACCTGACTTACTGAGCCCAGGCCTGGGGAGTGAGAGGTGGGTGCAGGCGGGAAGTGTTGTGCCAGACAGATAGACAGACAGACAGAGCCGAGACAGCCCCCAAGCTTAGTCACCATTTCAACTTTTCACATCTGAACCCAAGACAGCGGATGTCAAACTCAGGCCCTGCTCCGACTCCCACACCCTCCCTCCCTTCTCCGGGCCCCTCTCCGCCCCCCACCTCTGCCTGGAGTTTATGGATGGCTCCCAACCTCGCCCTGACACTGTGGGATCCTTGCTTCCTGTGTTTATCTTGGAGAAGGATGGGGCTCTCTCTTCTCACCCCCACCCCGCCGCCGGCCGACAGGGCCGCCCCACAAAGGTTACGGTGTGTGCTCATTGGGGCACCAGTGTGTGTGTGTGTGCAGAGGGGATAGCACACAAGCTGTCGAGCACCCACCAGGTGCGCGCTCTGCACCAGCCCTCTCAACCTCACGGCACCCCATAGAGAGATGAGGTTCAGTAAAGTGGGGTCACCAACGAAGACCGGGTGGCTGACAGGGTGGAGTGGAGTCTTGAACACAGGCATTCCTTTTTGTCTCTTAATACCTGTGTTATTTTATCCCAATTAGAAAAATAAAAAGTATAAAGAAGAAAATGAAAATCGCCCATAACCCCACTAGAGATAACCATGGCTAACATTCTCGTATCTACATTCCCAGACACTCCCCCGCGATATAGACACGCACGTAACCTGGTTAATTACAAAAGGGAATTATACACACCCCTTCCTTCCTCCTTCCTTCCTTTCTTTTTCACTTTTTATTATAGGAAAACTCAACATACACAGAAGTTGAGATAATAGCATAAAGAATCCCCAAAACACATTTTAAAGAAATTCTTCTCTTATATTGTTTGTGTCAAAAAATAAAGACTCACGGCGTGACTTTGTGCCCACACAAGCCGCTTGTCGTTTGTTGGGTATATACGGATCTGGCACACCATGGAGGCCTACCTGAGACATGGCTTGTGACGAGTCTGGTTGGGGACATGAGGGCTCTGCGGCTCTTTCTATCCTTTCAACCCTTGCCACCGCCCCCCACCAAAAAAAAACAACTCCACCAGCTGGTTTTAAACACTCCCAGACCCAGGCCCCAGGCAGGGGCTGTGCACAGAGTTTGCCATGGTCAGTCTGGGGACAGCTTGTCAGAAGTCGCCTCCTCATTCCTGATTCCTTCCTCAGGATGTGTCCTCCCATCCCCCCAAAGGAGAAGGACCTAGATCCGGGGCGCAGGGGCTGTGAAAGACCCTGTTCCCAGCGCTAAGCTGCACCCTCCCAGACCAAGGTCTACAGTTACCCACCCCCACGTTCCACCTGTAGCACAGGAGAAGATCTATGCCTCTCCCCCTTGAAAAACTGAGGGTCGCTCTGCGGTCCAGGAGAGGCCAGAGGGGTTTGGTGTGGGGTTGGGGGTCTGTGCCTCCATATCCCCATGTAGTATCCCGTTCCCCACAGCCAGTTCTGCCTTCCCTCCCTCTGAAATGAATTCCCCTCTTCCCAGCTGGGAGGGAAATCTGCTCAGGGAGTGAGCAGACAGACAAATCCACCCTTACCAGTTACTGCCTGATGACAAGTTCAATTTCCCCCACCTCGGTGCACACTCATGAAGCATCCTAGGGTCCCAAAGGTAAACAAGGGCCTTGGGGCCTCAGGCAGCAGAAGGAGGCATTGTGCACACAGTAGACCGTGTCAGGGGGCTTTCACTGAGATACAACAGTGATCTCCCTCAGCCTCAGTCTTCTCACCTATGAAATGGGGATAATACTTGACCCTGCTTCATTGGCAGCTGTGAGGATTAAGTAAGGTCATATGTGAAAAGTGCTTTGCTCGTGGTAAGAGCTGAAAGTCATTTGCCATTATCAGAGATGCGGATGCCTAAACCCATAGCAGTGAGATGGTAGCAAGAGCTGGTCCCCTTTACCTAGAGGGCACAAAGGCCATGTCCTCGTGGAGCCTATAAATAATCATAAAATCACTCAAAAAAGTATAAATAATAATTTAAATAATTAACAATTTATGTAATTAATATCATTAGACTGATAATTTATTGAATCATTTATAATTGCTATGTAAACAAATGATTATAAATCATCCTGAGTATATTGGGAAAACAAGGCTAGAAGAGTGGATTATGTTATCAGTCAGAGGAGGTAGCATTTAATCAGAATCCTGTTCCAGACCGTGGGCAGCATGTGCAAAGGCCCTGAGGTGGAGGGAGATGCTCTTTCTAGATTTTAAGGAACAGAAAGGAGACCTGAGTGGCTGCAGCAGAGTGAGTGAGGCAGAGAGCAGCCAGAAACAGTGCTGGAGCAGCTCATGGGGGACGTTTGCTCCCATCCTGTCTGACTTCAAGCTTGGCAAAGTCATCCTTCTGGCACGAGTCCACTCACCCCTAGGACAGGGCTCTCCCTTTCCTTTTTCCTCCCCCAGTACTTTATCTGAGGCCTAGCACCCAGGGCCCATCAAAGCCCCAGGCCCATGGGTGGGCAGGAACCTTCTGCTTATTCAGACTCTCCAGCCCTGACTTCACCTTGACCAGAATGTGCAGTGGGCCCAGGGCCAGGGCTGGGGGAGGCTAGCTTCTCCCCAGCTTTCATCTGCAGGCAAGATCTCTTTCATCATAGCTGTTTTCAGACCATGTGCTAGGCTGTGGACAGTGAATGAAAGTTCAGGGGCGCACCCCCGTAAATCTGCATGGAATGAAAGAAGGGTCCAAGCAGCAGAGTGTCCGACACCCCCTGGGTCCTCCCCTTCCCCCTGTCCAGCTGAAGACTCCTTGGGGCCTGATGTGAGGGGACAGGCTAAGAAAACTGAAGAACCAGGGAGGGTAGCACACAGATCAGAGCTGGAAGGGTGCCTGGAAATATCGAACCCAGCCTGGAGGAGCGGGGACTCACTCTGCAGGCACATCCAACCAGAGCTAGGCCAGCGCCCCAGGCTTCTGACTCAGTCCTGGGGGAAACAGAATGCTTATTGAATGCTGGACACTAGAACGAAGAAGCACAGTCACTGCGAGCGACACCTAGGTGTGGGGTAGCCTCTTGAGCAGGTCAAAGTCAGGAACCCCAGAACAGCTGGGTTTCCTCAGGCAAGTCCAGACCTCTCTGAGCCTCTGGTCTTTCTCCTCTGTAAAATGTTTCTGTCTGTGACCTTGGGAAGTTCTGAAGTCATATAAAGCTACTTCTGCTGAGTGGCTCTGGGAGCTTCTGTACCTGTGCAAAGCTTTTAATCCTGTTTTAAAATTATTGGTTATTTTTTAACCAGGCAGGCACATCCTCTTTCTGTCTAGTCTGGGTTAGCAGTGGAGGACTAGGACTCAGACCCTTTAGGTCTGGGAATCATGCAACCTATTTAGCAAACAGTTCTCAGTTAATGCTGCATCTGGTATGCCCCTGCCTGCCTCCACTGACATGCAGCTCACTACCGTGGTGGAACAGGCTGCCCTATTCCATAGGGGAACAGCACTCATTTGTTATAAAGTTCCTTACAAGGCTCGGCTCCTGCAGCTCAGTGAGTAGGGTGCCGGCCATATACACCGAGGCTGGTGAGTTCAAGCCTGGTCCGGGCCTGCTAAACAACAATGACAACTGCAACCAAAAAAATAGCTGGGCGTTGTGGTGAGCGTCTATAGTCCCAGCTACTTGGAAGGCTAAGGCAGGAGAATCGCTTAAGCCCAAGAGTTTAAGGTTGCTGTGAGCTGTGATGCCATAGCACTCTACTGAGGATGACATAGACTCTGCCTCAAAATAAATAAATAAATAATAAAGTTTCTTACGTGGAGTGGAAGTCTGCTCCCCCTCCTGACGCCACCGGACCTGGAATAATTCCTATTACTCACCCATTCCATGGTGATCCTTCCAGAATCCTTTGGCCCTGAATATGCTTCTCTGCCAGATCCAAGAGGCCAGCCTAACCCTGGTTTCTGGGGTCTTTCTCATCTCTTTTCTAAATTTTCTACTATGTGCTGCTTTTTCTATTTTTCAAGTCTATGTTAAATTACGTTATCTCTGATAACCAAACAATACAGAAAGTAAGAAGTGAAAGTCTCTCTGTCCTGTCCTTTACCTCCAGACACTGTCCTCCTCGAGGCCAGGAGAACATTCCTCCCGGCTTTTCTGTCTTTGGTTGTGTATATACATCAGCACAGAGCAGCAGAGAGAAATCAGGCAGCGCCGTGGAGGAACTGAGAGCATAGGCTCAGGAACCTACTTGCAGCCTGCACTTGAATCCCGCCCCTTAACTTCAGTTTGCCCATCTGTAAAATGGGGTGATTACAGTCCCTACCACACGGGGTCATTACAAGGATGAAGCAAGTTAATGCACACCATGTGCTCAGATCCACACTGAACTCACAGGAGCCATCATGGTCGTTGTGTTTTGTTTTGTTTAATTAAAAACAAATGGGAGTGTACCTACTTTTTTTTCCTGCCACTTGCATTTTCTGCTCTCTTATGAGCACAGGTAGAGCTAGCTTGTCTTGTTAACAGCTGCAGAGCTGGGTGTGTGGCCACATTCACGATTTAATCCCTTTTAATATCAGCAAAAGTCGCTTTTAGGAAAGGCCCCAGGCTGAGGTCCTTAGGTAGCCCGATGCCGCTTTTGGTATCATTTTTACCCGTGGGAATCCTTTGAGTTCCTGCTTGGTGCTCCGTCGTGGCCCTGAGTGAGCCAGGCCACCGCTGGGGAGTGGGAGCCAGGTTCTGACCAAGACAGCAGCTGGGCACAAACAGGATTGGACCCCAGGGAGAAGGTGGGTACAGATAGCGCTTGTGGTGTAGCATTGTGTGGGTCAGGCTAGTCAGGGAAGGCTCCCTGGAGGAGGCAGGGTCTGAGTAGGGCATCTTGGAGTAGGAAGGAGTTGAACAGGCAGAGAAGGGGTTAGGGGAGGTGCACCTGTGGCAGAGACTAGCCTGTTTGGGCCAGTGAGGATTTTAGGGTGTTTAGAACCAAAAGGCCACATAAGGCAAAAAAAGAACCTCGAACACCAGGCTGCATGTGGGCTTGCCCTGCCCCAGTGGGGAGCCACAGAAGATTCTGGACAGGGAAGAAATCTCTACTCCGTGTGACCCTGAGAAAAGCTCTTTCTAGGCCTTCGCTGCCTGTGGATGCTGGAATAGTCTTGGAGGGGGGATTAGGGGGAGACTTAGGGGCTGGAATTTGGGATCAGACCCTGCTTCCTCTAATCAAGGGGACCCAGAAGAGTGGGGACACTCCCAGAGGTCACCCCCTGCCTTCAGATCCCTACTTCACAGAATTCAAACCGTTTCCTTTCCTTTTAACCTGCCGGCTTTCCAGAGAAATCTGATTTTGCAAACATGTTTTCTTAGCCAAGGGGAAGTGAGCGCTATGCAGACAACGAAGATGCCACATGTGATAAGGGCCTCTGGGCTGTCCGGCATCTGGCCTGGATGGAAGAGAGGGACTGGCTGCCACTGGCTGCCATAGGCATGGACAAGAGACCAGCTGGGGATGTCTGAGATGAACGAGGCTTTGGAAATTCTCTAACCCACAGATGGGGAGGCAGAGGCCCCAGCCAGGGAAGGGGCTTGCCCGGTCAGTGTGGGGGCCTGACCCCGCACTCTGGCAGGATGGGCTGGGGTCTGACTCCCTTTCTCTCTGTAGCAGGCCGGGCCACTTGAGCTGGCACTTGGACTCAGAGCCTGGCCCTGGTGGGGATTTACAGAGGGAGGGAGGAGTCGGGCACCTGAGGTCAAGGAATGGGAGAGATGAGGGCAATGGGGGCAAGGTTTGTCCTCTGCCCTCACCTTGGCAGAGGAAGAAGAGCCTCAAGCTGTTGTCATGGTGACCATGTAAGACCAGGGCTCAGGAAGGGCTGTTTTAGGGTTCAGGTGACAATTCCCAAAGTGGAGTTGGTCTAACCCTACCTCTTGACCACCTCACTGCAGCAAACACGGCTCCTGAAAGGTCCAGGTGACCAGGGTGGAGGGTGGCCACACCCAGCACAGCTGTTTTGAGAGCACACATGGGGCTGAGGCAGTGGCGGGCATCTCGTGAAGAATCTGAGCAGATATATTTCTGGCCATGGGCTGGGCACCAGCGTAGGGCCCCAGAACTCACTGGCCTTCTGGCTAGGCAGAAGGAAGGGCCTCTGGAGGGGATGAAGGCTGAGAACCTTCCTTACCTGGCATTAATGTCAGTGTGACCTTGTTGTCACTTGCAGGCTGGTAAGGCCCAGGGGTAATTGGGTTCTAGTAAATTAACTTCATTCTTTAGCAGGCCCCAGTGCTCCAGGGTACCCAGAGTATACAAGTGGGCCTCAGTTCAGGATGAACAAGCCTCCTTTGCCCTCTGGGGTGCTTGAAACCGTGTCTGGGGGGTTTCACAGATAAAGAAACCACAGCTCCTAGGCTGCCATGAAAAGTGACCTCGTCAGGACTCTCCCTTCCTCTCAACAGGGCTGTGCTTTCTCTATGAGCTGTTAATGGTGGAATGTCTGGCACTTCAACAAACTAAAGGCAGAGGGCATTGCTGGGCTATCTGTACTCCTGGGGCACCCACAGCTACACCAGGGAAGAGTGTCAACTTCTTTTGCAGCCCTGCATCCTACCCCCATCAGTGACTCCTGCTCAACTTTGGTAACCAGGACTATAGAATGTTTTCCCACAGTATTTCATCTTCCTGAAGACTGTTCCACACCAGACCAGCTGCCTCCTACCCCGTCTCTTTGTTGGGCAGCCCGGTGCCAAAGTTGATTCAGCCAACATCTCTGGCAGGAGACCACCATAGACAGACGTCTTGGCCCGACTTAACTTTGGACAATGCCAGGCAAAAGGACAGAGGGTCCCAAAGCCCCCACTATTCTTTTCCTAGCCTTTCTAATCCCTTTGGTGCAAACTTTCTAAGCCTCAGTGTTCCCACCTGTAAAATGGGATCACAGAGACAATACCTCATAGGCCTGTTGTCTTTCTCCAAGGTCAGACACTGGCACTGAGCAAACTTAAGAGACCCAGTTTCACTCGCTTCCTGTCATATGGGCCTCTATCCACCTCCCCTGTGGGCTTCCTATTCAAGCCAGGGCCATCAACAGCCCATGGGAGACCATGCTGCCCAGAGGTTAGGAGCATTCTGCATCCAAATCCTGGTACCTCTACTTACCAGCTTACTTACCAGTGACCTTAGATAAGTTGCTTGGCCTCTCAATGCTTGGTTTCCACATGTGTAGAATGGGGACGGTAATAGTACCGAGGACCTAGTATTTAGTTGGTGCACAATAAATGTCAGCCCTGAGTGTAGCTGAGAAGTGCAGTGAGCATGGGGAATGGAAAGTGTTTCATCCCCAGAAAGGCCACATCATTCTCACTTTATTGGAACATAAGCACTTTTAACAAGGCAGACAGCAAAAGGCAGGCAGTCCGCCAACAAGGGCCAAGAACCCAAGTCCAGTTCTCCAAGCCCCCGGACATCAAACACCACACGCAAAAGGCTGAACATCAAAGAACAGACAGCAAGTCCAAACATTTCACTGTGCTCTTATCTTAATTAAAGCAAGTCATATGCGGAGTTTTTGATGACACAAGTTGAAAAGCCAGGGTCTGCTTTTATTAGCTTTTGCTGACACCCGCAGAGAAGTTTGTGACTTGCCCAAGGTCACCCAGCACCCTGGGGCCAGAGTTGGGGCCCAAACCCAGACCTCAGAAGCTGGAGCCAGAGCTCCTGCCACACATGCCCACCCCGCCTCAGGCCTGAGCTCCAGAGATTTGGGGTTGGAGTTTCAGAGGAGATGTCTGAGTTCATTCATTCACCCATACATTTAATCACATCCATTGCAAACCGTCTATCTTCCAGGCACTGTTCTAGGCTCCAGGGATACAGCAAGAACAAAACAATCAAGTCAGGTTGGGGAAGCAGATGCCAATGAATAATCACATAGATAACTACAGTTGTGCACCATAACACGTTTTGGTCAATGATGGATTACATACATGACAGTGGCTCTGTAAGATTATAGAGGAGCTGAACATTCCTATTGCTTAGTGACACAGTGGCTGTGATAACAAAACGCATTACCTTTTTAATGCCTAAGTACACAAATACTTCCCATTGTGTCACAGTTGCCTGCAGGGTTCAGTACAGTTTGCATGCTGTACAGGTGAGTAGCCTAGAAGCAATAGACTATACCCCATAGCCCAGGTGCATGGTAGGCTATGCCTCCAAGGTCTGTGCAAGTACACTCTGTGATGTTTGTGCAATGACAAAATTGCCTACAGACACACTTCTCAGAACATATTCCCATCCTTAAGCAACACATGACCTTATTTCATTGTAATTGTGGTAAATGCTACTCCTTCTTTGAATCTGGGCTCTGTGACTGCTTGGCCAATAGATTGCCCTGGAAATATTACTGTAAGACTTTCCAAGCCCAAGCCCATTCCCTTCTCTTGGGACACTCCCTTTTGGAGCCCAGCCACCATGGTATGAAGAAGCCCAAGCTGCCCCATGGAGAGACCCACTTGGGGAAAAACTGATTCACTGGTCCTGTGAATGAACCTCCATGGAGGGGAATCTTCAAACTCCAGTTAACCAGCCCCAGCTGACACGATATGAAGCAGAGCCAAACTGCAAATTCATGAGCAAAGCAAAGGATTGTTGCTTTTAAGATATTAAATTATAGAGTGCTTTGTTACGTAGCAAGAGACAACCAGAATGCCACATTTTGCCCTCATGGGGCAGCATAGACCCAATTATGAGTCCCATTTTACAGATGAAAAAACTGAGGCTCAGACAGCAAACTGATTCAAGGTTACACAGGTAATGAGTGGCAAAGCAAGATTAAATGACTTCAAATTCTGTGTTTTTCCAACTCCACCTCATTTCTGTCAGTTATCGATCATGGCCTCCAGGAAAATTTTAGTGAACACCTTTGTTATTCAAAATCAGGAAACTCCAAAGGTGAGGTTTGGAGCATGGCAGGTGACTGGGAAGAGAGTTTCTGAGCAAGGGAACAAACAGCATTCTTAGAGTCCTTCTGAGTGCGCTGTGTAGATGGGTATCTGCAGGTTGTTTTGTAAGGAGAGCCCTTGCTGGCTTTTCGAGATGAGCAAACAAAGGCTCCTTTCCCTGGTGTTGTCCTGTGTCCCCATCTACAAAGGGAATGGGAAACCCAGCCATCCTGCTCGAGCTTGGGCTGCAGATGAGCGGGTCCCTGGTCAGGTGCTAGCATTCCATTCAGAAAGACATGAATAACAGCCGAGACTCCCAAGATGAGAATTCTTAAAGAAAGTCCGTGGTAGGCAGGCAGGGAGAAGGCAAAGCCTGCTCCTGAAAGCTTTGTAAGCAAAACACCATCCAAAGTGAGCTTCTCCTGAGGCTGGAAGCAACCCGAGAACTCCAGCCTGAGAGGGAGGCAGGGACTCTGAATTCTAATCCCAGCTCTGCCCCTGACCTTGGGCAAATCACTGTCCCTCCTCAGTTCTCATGTGTATGATGAGAGGATGGTCCAGCTGGTCTGAAAGATCCTGACAGTGTCCAATAGGCAGGAATGGACCAAAGAAACTGACATGCTTCTTCCCCTGCCCCCACCCCAGGAGCCCACAGAGTTCCCCAGTCAGCAGGAATCACTGTTTCTAGAAGCAGTGATGTAGGTGAACTCTACCAGGCAAATTTCCCTCCTCCCCCTTCACCACCTCTTCCTCCTCCTCCTTCTCCATTGTCATCATTATTATTTATTTGGCTTTCAAATGGGCCACCCGGAGCTCTTTATAAAGATAAAAGTATCATAACTCAAAGCCTCCATCAGCAACCCATTCCCATCTGCGTGATGGAGGGTTGCACTTTGTTGCACGCTTCATTCCTTCCACCTCCAACTCTTACAAGGTCTTCTAGTAAAATGAGAGCCCGAACTTTCAATATTGAACTTGGGATCACTGCGCTGGGGCCAGAGCAGACAGCTGTGGCTGCCGCGGTACCAGCACCCATCCCGTGCCCGGCGCCGCGTGAGGCGCATTATGGTACTGTCTCATCTGTTCTTCATGATAACTCGAAGTAGCAATGATCACGGCTATTTTCATACAGACAAAGAAATGAAGGCCCAGAGAGGGAGAGGAACTTGTCCAGGGTTGCAGAGTCAGCCTTTGGGATTCAGACCCAAGCAGAACTGACTCCAGAGCCTCGATTCTGAATTATTGGGCTATTTGGCTGTTGGGTAGCAGCAACAACAATTACAACTATTAGCAACACTCCTCCTACCACAGCCACTTCACTGGGCACTTGACCTGCTAGGCTCAGGGCTCAGGGCGTGAGTTTTGTCCTAACAACTCCATGCTGTGGAGCGAATCAATCCAAATCTGTTATATATTTTGCTTATGAACCTGTAGTTTGAGCTGGGGGCCAGCCAGGCGCCGCCTCCAAAGCCACTTCACAGGGCCTCTCCAGGACAGTGTCCTCAGGATTACCAATTTCTTACAAGGTGGTTGGAGGCTCCTATAGGTCACAGCGGAAGCAGTAAGTTTCTGGGTCCTAGCCTTGGAAGATGGTCAGTGTCATGGTTACAAGGCTGGGCTATCCAAGGGGCAGGGGATTGAATTTCCACTTGGCCATAAGAGGAGCAGCAAAGGACGTGTGGCCATCTTGAACCTACCATTCTTATGTTTTTCCTTTTTTGCTTTCTCCCTCCCTCCCTCCCTACCCACTTTCTTTCTTTCTTTCTTTCTGACAGTTTCTGTCACCCAGGCTAGACTGCCCTGGCATCATTATAGCTCACAGCAACCTCAAACTCCTGAGCTCAAGCAATCATCCTGCCTCAGCCTCCTGAATAGCTGGGACTACAGGCACCCACCACCACTCCCAGCTAATTTTTCTATTTTTTAGTAGAAATGGGGTCTCATTCTTGTTCAGACTGGTCTTGAACTCCTGAGCTCAAGGGATCCTCCCACCTCAGCCTCCCAGAGTACTAAGATTACAGGTGTGAATCACCACACGGGGCCTCATGCTTATGTTTCCATTTGAGAATCTTTACAATAACCTACAAGATTAATTTAGTCCCTCCTGTTCACCAGTACCTACTTTGTGCTACATGCTGTCACAGGGCTCAGGAGAGAGCAATGAACACATATTATACCCACTTTACAGATGAGGCAATGGAGACTTACACAGATCTAAATGCCGATGGAAGGGCCCAGCACTTTCCCTGTAGACCTCGCTGGTCCTTTTCAATAAGCCCAAGAGGCTGGGGCTGTGATTACCGGACTTGAAGAGGGGGCAGGAATCTCACCCTGATCAGTGGGATTCTAGGGCCAGGTACTTGTTCACACCCCATCCTGCCTTGTCTGAGCATGTTCTAAGTCTGCGCGAGACAGGAGGGTTCCCCACAGGAGGGGCCAGGCTTATGGAAGAGAAGCCTGGATGCTGCTGTTCAGATGCCCCCGCCCCCATGGAAGCAAGGGAGGGAGGGGTGCCCGAGGGAGGGAAGCGGAGAGGGAAGGAGGATAATGGCTCAGCCTGAACCTGTCGCCACAGCAACCGCAGGGGCTGTCTGGAGTCAGCAGCCTGCCAGGCGTTGGCCCCAAAAAGCCAGAGGGGGAGGGCCCGGTAGGGCATAAATCAGAGAGTTCTATGCCCCTGACTCCGGGCAGACGATTTATGGGACTGCTCAGAGCCCACAGGACCACAGGGGAGAGACAAGAGGGTCTCCCTGTTCCCACCGCTCCGGGGCCCCTGCTTGGACATTGCGAGAGTGGAGTGTGCAGGAAGAGGCGCCAGGGCCTGGGAGCCCCTCCCGGCCACCCTCAGCGCTGCTAGAGGCCCCTGCCCCCACCAGGCCTGAACGACCCCTCTGTGTCCACCAGCAGGCCGCCCCCAAACTGACATCAAGAGTTTCAAGAAAGCTGCTGGAAATATACACTATTTTCTATCTTATTCTATTCTATTCCTTTTTTAAAATGCTGGTCACAACCTATTAAACTAATGCCATGACTCACAAATGGTTTCTGACCTGCAATTAGATAAACGCTGAGCCAAAGGAAGCCAGATGGGGAAACTGAGGCTCGCTCTGCCCTTCCTCCACTCACACACTAGAACAGACTTTACATGTGTCGGTCAGCTCCTCCAGCCTCCCTACAAGCACCTGGTTCTGCCTCCAGGCCCAAGCTCATTCCCTGCCAACCACTATAACTATACAAGATGGAACAAGCTTCCTCATATGGTAGTGAGCCACCCATCTCTGGAGTCATTCAAGCACAAGTTGAATGGCCACCTGCTGGGGAGCTTCAGGGGATCCCAGTATCCTTTAGGGAAAGGAAAGACTGATGCCTTTGGGCTGTACAGGACGTTGAGCACTTGACCCATGTGGGGGCTGAGTCATGGACGGGACAGAAGAGAGGCAGCTTGCCAGCCAACCCCACTGAGGCGGGCTCGGAACTTCAGGCTGGCTCAGGCAGACGAGGTGGCGGGGATGTCATCAGAAGGTGAGCATGCCTGGTGGGAGCCTGGCAGAGACGGCAGGGGGCCTGGCCCTGGGAGGCCCTGGCACTCAGCCCCCTTCCTCCTGGCTCCTGTTGTGCTACCTTCTCAGACCTGCAGGAGGCTGGAGCACTGGCTGGTCCCCCGCTCCCTGAACAACATATCGCGCCTCACAACCACCCCTGTTTCCACTCCATACCCTGCCCCTCCCAGCTCTCTGCCTCCAGAAGCAAGTTGCTCTTAGCGGGTGGTGCTGAGATGCTAAGAACAGCTAATGACAGTATTCCAGCATGGCACAGAGGCCCAGGGCTCCGGGCTCAGGTCAATCCAGGTCCCAGGCCCAGCTCTGCCACTCACAGTGAGAAACACTTCACTCTCCCAGCCTGGCTCTATAGTCCATAAAATGGGGCCACACTATCTGCCTGCCTAGTCTGTTTGGTCTTTAAACCGGTGCATTACAGATATATAAAGATATATCAATATTATTCCAATTAACTGGAGAACTGATGACTCTCTTTCACCTTGAGGAACATTGTGACAGTTGTCTGGCCTCCTGTAGGCACAGAGGGCTTAAGCACCACACATTAGGGACCCTATTTCCTCTGCCGGGGAAAAGGCAGCCGTTAAACTTCACACCAGTCCCGTGAGGTGGATACAGTCAATATGGACTCTTGACAGCACAGAAAAACAAGGTTCAGAGCTAATGTCTTGTCCAAGGTCAAGGGGCTTATGAAAGGCAGAGATGGGGGAAATCCCGATCCCCCCACCTGACCCATGTACCCAGGGCCTCCCAAGGCTTCCCTGGGAACAGGAAGTGGTTACAGCTCTGGAAGCTGGAGGACAGCATCAGGGACAGAAGCAGGACACAGGGGAAGCAAGGCCAAGTCCTGCCAGACTGCTCACTCACTTCATCTTCACAGCGGCCACCTGCCCCCTCAGGACCTCCGCACTGGCTCTTCCCTTGGCATGGAACGCTGTTCCACCAGATGTACGGATGTTGGATTATCTCAACATTGGGGTCTCATCCCAGATGTTCCTTCCTCAGAGAAGCCTGTTCTCGCCATCTAGGCCAAACTAACACCGCCCCCACGTCCTCCAGGGAGCCTGGTCACCTGTCTGTCGCTGCCTGCTCTGTTGGGCACTGCACTGCCGTGTAGCTTGCTAAGAATCATCTGTCTCCCTGGGGCAGTGACAGTCAGATGGGGAGCCACACTCCATGTGCTTAGAATGGCGCCCAGTGCTATACAGTGGGCACTCAGTAAAGACAGTGTCTGGCAGACGCTGTTGGTGGTCCACCCACGTGCCATGCCATCCCCTCCTGTGTTGGGGGATGGAACAGAAAGACTACAGAGAGTTGTTCTCAATGGCATGGTTGCTTTAAAAGGTAGTGAGCTCCCCATTCCTGGGAGACTACAACCAGGTGCCAACACTTCCAACTGCCAGCACCTGTGTTTCTCCCTTGGGGGATGATTTTCTGAGCCTGCCCTGTCCAGAAGCGTCAGGGGTCAAGGCTGTCCAGGAACCCCTTCAGCCATGGGCAGATGGAAGCTGGTGGAGAAATATAGCAGCCCCTTTCCCTAGACCGGGGTAACTCTGACACATGTTTTACCCTGTCTCCCCATGTACCCCAGATGGATTGAGCTCTTCCCACAGTGAAATCCACGGACCACTCATACTGCCTTGTCTTTTTTGCTTTCCTCCCCCTTCTGTGTCAGTTTCCTAGGGCTGCCATAGCAGACTACCACAAGCTGGGTGGCTTAAAACAACAGAAATACAGGCTGGGAGCCGTGGCTCACACCTGCAATCCTAGCATTCTGGGAAGCCAAGGTGCGTGGATTGCTTGAGTTCACATGTTCGAGACCAGCCTGAGCAAGAGTGAAACTCTGTTTCTAAAAATAGCCAGTGTTCTGGTAGGTGCCTGCAGTCCCAGCTACTTGGGAGGCTGAGGCAGGAGGATCACTTGAGCCCAAGAGCCTGTGGTTGCTGTGAGCTGTGATGTCACTCACACCACTCTACCAAGGGCAACAAAGTACGACTCTGTCTCAAAAATAAATAAACTAAACAAAACAAAACAAAAAACCAGTGCATTATTGGTCTTTAAACCGGTGCATTACAGATATATAAAGATATATCAATATTATTCCAATTAACTGCAGAACTGATGACTCTCCAGAAATATATTCTTTCATAGTTCAGGATGCTGTAAGTTGAAAATCAAGATGTCTGGCTTGGCACCTATAGCTCAGCGGCTAGGGCGCCAGTCATATACACCGGAGCTGGCGGGTTTGAACCCAGCCAGGACCTGGCAAACAACAACTGCAACCAAAAAATAGCTGGGCGTTGTGGCTGGCGCTGGCAATCCTGGGCATTCCTCGGCTTGTGTCAGCATCACTCCGTCTCGCCTGTCATCACGTGGTGGTCCCCCATGTGTCTCCTCATCTTAAAAGGACACCAGACCTTGGATCAGGGCTGACTCTAACTTCATATGACCGATCATGACTACATCTGCAAAGACCCTCTTTCCAAACACAGACATAGTCACAGGTGTCGGGAGTTAGGACTCCCTGACTCAATCTCCTCTTCCCCAAGGTTCTTCCCACGCCTTCAACACCTTCCAAATGATTTCACTCAAATCCCTATCTCAGGTCTGTGTGGGGGGAAGCCCAGTCTGAGATAAAATATCTATGAAACAAATTAACAAATGAATGAATGATAATTGAGAAGGAAGTTGAAATTCAGAGGCGTGGCCTTGCCCAAGGCCTGAGGTTGACACAGGAGAGCATCAGGGCTGGGATTTTACCCCAGGTCCATCTGTTTCCAAAGCCCCCTGTAGAAGAGAGACTACAGAGAGTTGTTTGCCAATGGCATGGTTGCTTTAAAAGGTAGTGAGCTCCCCATTCCTAGGAGACTACAACCAGAGACTGATCAGAGGATCCCTGCACAAGGCTGAGAGTTGGTGTGGGTGACTTCAAAGGCCTAACTAGCCCTGACATCTGAGTCTACATTTTAAAAGCATGTGGTAAAAAATCCAGTCCTCAGGGTCAGTGAGCAAAATAACCTTCCATTGACCTCCCCAGAGCCTCGCAGCAAAGCCAAGTTTGTCCAGAATCAGATTTAATTTGATGTCTCTTCTCGTTTATTAAAGGGACACAAAAGAGAGAAAACCACTTGAATTGTCCCCCAGGCTGGCCAGCTATAAATGTCTTCATAGAAGGGCCCAGCCTGGGCCTTGGTGCCCAGCAATTACAGCTGCATGAGACCCGCCCAGACAAGCAGCCTGGGGCACCTCTCTGGTCTTCTCCCTGCACAGGCAAGGGGCTCTCTTGGCAACAAGATGCCACCCTGCCACTTGACAAGCACACCCAGCTGACTCTTGTTCCAGCACAGGAGTGGCGTGGCTGTGGGGCATGCCTCCCAATTTCCTTAAAGGATGTGGCAAGCCCAGCTGGGAGAGAGTGGACGAGGGACAGTCATCAGTGAGGTCTCTTGTACAAGTCCCCTCACTCCTTCAGGGAGGGAGTCCTAACAGAGGGGCAGTTACAAGCACAGATTCAGCTTCAAATCCTAGCTTCTGAGGTCCTAGCATGAGGCTTGATGCAACCTGGCACGCCTCCTGAGCTTGAGGATAATGGTACCTACTTCCTAGGGCTGTTGGAACTCTCAAAGTTAGAGTTAACCCATGACAGCCCTTAGCATGGTGCCTGCCACCTGGTAGTACCCAATAAAAGCCAGGTGTGGGACCTGTGGAGTGTTCACTATGTGTGTGGCACCATACAAGGGACTAATTATCTCATTTCATCTTCATAAGCACCTTGTGAAGTAGATGTCATTATTGTACCCATTTTGCTGAGGCAAACACTGAGAATTTAAGCAATCAAATAGCCTCTGTGCAGTCTCAAAGGAAAAAGGGCTGGAATTTGAATCCTGGTATCTCTGAGCCCAGGAGCTCTTATAGGGCTCTGGACAGTCCCTAGATAGAAGGGGAAGGTCTGTGTCTGGCTCTGCCCCAGACATGTCCATTCATTTATTCTTTCTGTCATTCATGTATTCATTCAACAAACATGTACTGAGTGCCTAATATAAGCCAAGCATTGTGTCAGGCCCTGAAGATAGAGGCTAATAAGCAACACAGGGACCAGGCTTTCAGGGAACACACAGCCTACTGTTCCCTCTGGCTTCTGCCAGAAACTATAACATTCAATCATAAAGGTTCTAGAATATACTAATGATATTTCCACAAATGTCTCCCTCCAGGAATGCTGCCCCCATCTCCTCCCTCAACCTGACAATCGTAGTTAACAGTTTGTGATGCCAACTGTGCCAGGCGGGGTGGGTGTCATTCTGGGGTCAACCCTTCAGGGCCGTAGGGTGGAGAAAGCCCCTGGACTTTCTGACTTCTGAAGCACCTGGTAGAGATGCAGAAAATGCTAATTGATGTCCTGCTCCTCTTCCTAGAAGCAGGGTCCATTACATCCTTGTAAAAGCCAACAAACCCTAACCCGCCAATGGATGACCTTGACCTCCCCCAAACCAAGACCTCAGCTTCTTCGACTCATCCCCTTTCTCGCTGTGCTCCAGCTACACTAGGCTTCTTGCTACTTCTAGGTTCACCAGGCACATTCCCTCCTCAGGACCTTTGCACATACCCTTCCTTTTGTCTAAAAGTCTCTTCTCCAAGATACCAACACACCTGGCTTCTTCACTTTATGTTTCTGCTCAGATGTCACGTGATCATTCCAGCCTTCCCTGACCACTCTGCTTAAAATGACAATTCCACCCCCACCCTATATTCTCTGGCCCCTAATCCTGCCTTTTCTTCCTTTATAGGATATATTTACTATATCATCTGATATAGTAAATATTAAAATTACCCATTAGCTTTCGTCTCCCTCTCATCACTCCTGCCTCCCAAGAATGTGAGATCTAAGAAGTAAGAAATATTTCCTCTATTTGGTACACTGACATATTCCCAGACCTTTTAATAGTAGGTGTTCAAAAAAATGTTTGTTGAATGAATCTCTGTACTTCCAAAAAGGTTTTGTAAACAATATGTAATATTTAGTGAGCAGTAAGTAGCCAATGAGTGCGTGTGGCTTTTAAAAGCGACTTTATTGAGCTACAGTAAGCTTGTACCTTAATTTGACATATGGATACACCTGTGAAACTGGCACTCCCTCCCCAGCTAACCACTGATCTGCTTTCTGCCACTATAGATGAGTTTGCATTTTTTAGAGTTTTCTATAAAGGTAATTACATGGACTATACCTCTGGCTTTTCCACTCAGCATAATCATATTTATATTCATCCATGTTGTCTCGTGTATCTATTTGTCCTTTTTCATTGCTGGGTAGTATTCCTTTGTATAGGTACACCAAATTGGTTTATCAGTTCACAAGTTGGGGGACATTGGGTTATTCCCAGTTTTTTAACTATTACTATTAAGTCCACTATGAACTTTTGTGTACAAATCTTTGTGTGGATTTATGAGCCATCTCCTCTCATTCCTCTTAGGTAAATACCCTAAAGTGGGAGGCTGGATATCATGGTAGGTATATGTCTAACTATGTTAGAAATTGCTAAACTGTTTTCAGGAGGGTTTATACCATTTTACATTCCCACCAGTAGTATAAGAGAAATCCAATTGCTTCTCACACTCACCAACACATGATATGGTCAGTCTTCAAGATTTCAACCATTTAAATAGTGTGTAAGTGGTATCTCATTGTGCTTTAGTTAGCATTATGTATTTATTTATTTATTTAGTTAGTTAGTTAGGGTCTTGCTCTGTTGTCCAGGCTAGTGTTCCCCGGCATGATCACAGCTCCCTGCAGCCTTGAACTTCTGGGCTCAAGTGATCCTCCTGCTCAGACTTCTGGGTAGCAGGGACTCCAGACACATGCCACTGCACTTGGATTTTTTTTTATTTTTTAGAGATGGGGTCTCACTATGTTGCCCAGGTTGGTCTTGAGCTCCTAGCCTCAAGCAATCTTCCTACTTCAGACTCCCAAAGTGCTGGGATACAGGCCACAGTACCTGGCCTAATTTGCATTTTTTTCTAACCAGTAGTAATATTGAATATCTTTTCACATGCTTCTTTGCCATTTGTATATGTGCTTTGGTGAAATGACTTCTAATCTTTTCCCCATTTAAAAATTAGATCGTGGTTTTGAGAGTTCTTTATATATTCTGCATATAAGTCCTTTATCTGACATAAGATTTGAAAAAATTTCCTACTAGTCTGTGGCTTGTCTTTTCATTCTCTTAACAGTGTCTTTTGGATAGAATTAAAAAAAAATTATTTTACTCAAGCTCAATTCAGCCACTTCTTTTACTGATTGTGCTTTTGGTGTTACATCTAAGAAATATTTGCCTAACTCAAGGTCATAATGATCTTCCCTGTGTTTTCTTCTAGGAACTTTATAGATTTAGATTCTACATTTAGAACTGTGACCCATTTGGGGTTAATTTTTAAAAAAATGGTACGAGGTATAGATAGGATAATTACTTTCTTTTTGTTTGTTTGGTTTTTGGTTTTGTATGTCAATATTCAATTGTTCTAGCAACATTTGATAAAAAAAAAAAAAAACACCAAAAGCCATCCTTTGTCCACTAAACTACCATTGCACTTTGTCAAAAATCAGTTATCCAGATACTTGTGGGGCTATTTCTGGATTTTCTTTCCTATGCCATAGATCTGTTTGTCTATTCTAATGTCCATATCGTGCAGAGTCAAATGTCTATAATTTTGTAATAAGTCTTAACATCTGGTAGTGTTAAATCCTCCCATTTTGTTGTTTTCCAGAATTGCTTTGACTATTCACGGCCCTTTTCATTGCCAAGTTGACACTTAGAATCAGCGGGTCAATTTCTACCCAAAAGCCTGAGATTATGATCGGATTGCATGGACTCTGCAGCTCGACTTGGGCAGAATTTACATCCTCATAATAGTAGGTCTTCTAACCCGAGAACATCGTATTTCTCCATTTATTTAGGTTTTCTTTCATCTCTCTCAGCAATGTTTTGTAGTTTTCAGGGCTCAGTTCTTAACACATGTCTCTTCAGTGCTTCATACTTTTTGATGCTGATGTGACTGAATGTCGGTTTTCATTTCAATTTCAGGTTGCTCATTACTAATATACAAAATCAGTAATCTTAGCATTCAGTAATTTTGCTAAACTCAATGATTCATTCTAGTGCTCATTGGTTTTTCTGCATATGAGATTATATTATCTGCCACAGCCTTAATTCTTCCGTTCCAATCTGGATGACTTTTATTTATTTTCTCTTGTTCTCTTTGGCTAAGACTTCCAGAACAGTGTTGGACAGAAACGGTGAGAGCAAACAGCCTTGTCTTATTCCTGATCTTAGGGAGAAAACATTTAGTCTTTGACCATTAAACATGACGTTAGCGACAGTTTTGCTTTGTTTTTCGTAGGTGCCCTTTATCGAGTTCGGGAAGTTCCCTTCAATTCATAGTTTGCTGAGAGGTTTTAGAAGGAATGGATGTCGAATTTTGTTCAATGCTTTTTCTGCATCTATTGATATGATCATAGAGTTCTGTTTTAGTTTGCTAGCATGGTGAATTACATTGCTTAATTTTGAAACTTGGATTCCTGGGATAAACCCTATTTGGTTAGGATATATTATCCTTCTTATATGTTGTTGGATCTAATTTGATAAAATTTTGTTCATGAAGGATATTAGTGTAGTTTTCTTTTCTGTGATGTCTTTTTCTGGTTTTGATATAAAGGTGATGCTAGCCTCATTGCATAAGTAAGGGAGTATTCCTTCCTCTTCAATGATCTAGAATAGTTTGTACAGAATTGACCTTATTCTTCCCATACAATTCAGTGAAGACTGAAGTTTCCTTTGCAAGAAGGTTTCTAGCTCTAATTCAATTTCTTTAATGGATATAGGTTTACATCTATTTCTTCTTATCTATTTTATTTATTTATTTATTTCAATAGATTCAGGGAATACAAATATTTTTTGTTACATGCATGAGTTGTATAGTGGTGAAAAATGGCGTTTAGTGTACCTGCACCTGTCATCTGTAACGTGTACATTGTACCCGATAGGCAATTTTCACTCCCCCATCTCTCCCCTTTGAGTCTCCAGTGTCCATTAAGTCATTCTATGTCACCATGCATACATATTGCTTAGCTCCCACTTTCTTTTCTTTTTTTTTGAAGAGACAGAGTCTCACTTTATCGCCCTTGGTAAAGTGCTGTGGTGTTACACAGCTCACAGCAACCTCCAACTCCTGTGCTTAGCGATTCTCTTGCCTCAGCCTCCCAAGTAGCTGAGACTACAGGCGCCCGCCACAAAGCCCAGCTGATTAGCTCCCACTTTTAAGTGAGAATAGTGGCTTTTGTTTTTTCATTCCTGAGTTACTTAAGATAGTGACCTCCGGTTCTATCCAAGTTGCTGCAAAAGGCATTATTTTATTCTCTTTGTGGCTCAGTAGTATTCCAAGGTATAATACTTCTTTATCCACTCATCAGTTAACGGGCACTTAGGTTGATTCCATATCTTTGACATTGTGAATTGTGTTGTGATACATATACGAGTACAGGTGTCTTTTTGATGGAGTGATATCCCACTTTTGGGTGTCTCCGGCATATGGGGCCAAGGCCTTACTCCTTTGAGCCATAGTGGGATTGCTGGATGGAATGTTAGGTCTACTATTAGTTCTTTGAGGACTATCCATATTATTTTCCATAGAGGTTATACTAATTTACACTCCCACCAACAATGCATTCCCTTTTCATCATGTTCATGCCAACATCTATTGTTTCTGACTTTTTAATAATGGCCATTCTGACAATGGTAAGATGGTATCTCGTTGTGGTCTTAATTTACAATCCTCTGATGATTAACGATGTTGAGAATTTTTTCATATGTTTGTTGCCCATTTGCATATCTTCTTTTGAAAAACATCTGTTCATGTCTTTTGGCTACTTTTTAATGGGGTTATTAGTTTCTTTCTTGTAGATTTGAGTTCCCCTATAGATTCTGAATATTAGTTCTTTGTTAGATATATTGTTTATGAATACTTTCTCCCATTCTGTAGGTTGTACATTGATTATTTCCCATGATGTGCAAGAAATTTTTAGTTTAAGACTTCTTGATTTATTTATTTAGTCAGTTAGTTAGTTTTGTTTCTGTTGTATTTGCTTTTGGGGTATTAGTTATGAATTCTTTGTCTAGGCCAATGTCCAGAAGAGTTTTCTTCTAGAATTCATATGGTTTCTGCGCTTACATTTAAGAATTTAATCCTTCTTGGCTCGGCACCTGTGGCTCAACGGGCTAAGGCACCAGCCACGTAAACCTGAGCTGGCGGGTTTGAATCCAGCCCGGGCCCGCCAAACAACAATGACGGCTGCAACCAAAAAATGGCCAGGCGTTGTGGCGGACGCCTGTAGTCCCAGCTACTTGGGAGGCAGAGGCAGGAGACTCGCTTGAGCCCAGGAGTTGGAGGTTGCTGTGAGCTGTGATGCCACCCCACTCTATCCAGGGTGATAGCTTGAGGCTCTGTCTCAAAAAAAAAAAAAAAAAAAAAAGAATTTAATCCTTCTTAAGTTAATTTTTATATATGGTGGGAGATAGGGGTTCTGTTTCATTCTGCTGCATGTGGCTATCCAAGTTCCCAGCACCATTTATTGGATAGGGTATCTTTTCCCCAGTTCTGTATATTATTGTTTTGATCTTCTTTGTTGAAGATCAGTTAGTTATAGGTATATAGTTTTATTTGTGGGTTCTCCATTCTGTTCCATTGACCTGGTTGTCTACTTTTATATGAGTACCATGCTTTTTGGGGGGGTACTATACCCCATAATATAATTTGAAGTTTACTAATATGATGCTTCCAGATTTATTCTCTTTGCTTAGGATTCCTTTGGCTACTCAGGCTCTTTTTTGATTCCATGTGAAATTTAGTATTGTCTTTTCTAATTCTGTGAAAAACGACATTGTTATTTTAAAGGGAATTGAATTGAATTTGCAAAGTACTTTGGGTAGTATGGACATTGTAATATTAATTCTTCTCATCCATGAGCATGGGGTGTTTTTCGACTTGTTTGTATCATCTATGACTTCTTTCATCACTGTTTTGTAGTTCTTTTTTTTGGCCAGGGCTGGGTTTGAACCCGCCACCTCCGGCATATGGGGCCAAGGCCTTACTTACTCTTTTGAGCCACAGGCACCGCCGTGTTTTGTAGTTCTTGTAGAGATCTTTCCTTTCTCTTGTAGAGATTCTTTCCTTGGTTAGGGATATTCCCAGGTTTTTATTTTTTATTTTTTCCGCTATTATAAATTGTATTGAGTTCTTTTTTTTTATTATTAAATCATAGCTGTGTACATTAATGCAATCATGGGTGCAATATGCTGGTTTTATATATCATTTGAAATATTTTCATGAAACTGGTTAACATAGCCTTTACAGCATTTTCTTAGTTATTGTGTTAAGACATTTATACTCTAGCGTAAATTTAACATGCACCCTTGTAAAACGCACTGTAGGTGTGTTCCCACCAATTACCCTCCCTCCACCCATCCTTCCCCCTCCCCTCACAGACCTCTCCTCCCCCTCCTATTGAGTTCTTGATTTGATTCTCAGCTTGGTATTATTAGCATTAGAAATGCTACTAATTGGTTTACATTTATTTTGTAACCTGAGGCTTTGCTGAATTCATTTATCAATTCCAGGAGTCTTTGGAAGAGTATTTAGGGTTTTCTTCATCTAAGATCAGATCACCAGCAAACAGGGATAGTTTGACCTCTACTTTTCTAATTTGGATGTCCTCTCTTTCTTTCTCTTTCCTGACTATTCCGGATAGGACTTCAAGTACTATGTTGAAAAGAATCAGATATTTTTTTTCTGGGTATATAATTCTAGATCAGCAGGTGCCTCCAGCACCTTATGGCTGTTTTCCCACTGTCTTCTTACTTGCGTTGTTCCCAGTCAGAAATTTGCTGTCATCTTTATCTTTGTTCCTTTGTATGTTATGTGCCTTTTTTCCTCTAGTTGTTTTTAAGATTTTCTCTCCACCATTGGTTTTGAGCAATTCGATTATGATGTAACTTGGTGTCATTTTCTGTATGTCTCTGTGCTTAAAGTTCAGTGAGATTCTTAGTTTAAATTTGAAAAACGTCAGTCATTATTTCATTGACTATTTTTCTTTCTAATTTTTTTGCTTTTCCCTACCCCCTTTCTCTCCTCTCCTTTGGAGACTCCATTTACCCATATGTGAGGCTGCCTGAGGTTGTCCCACAGATCACTGGTGTTCTATTCAGTTATATTATTGGGTATCTTTTCCCTATGTATTTTGTTCTGGATAATTTTTATTGCTATATTTTCAAGTTCTGTGATGTCTAGTCAGCTTTTAATACTATCCAGGTTATTCATCTCAGACATGGATTTTTGATGTGGGTCCTTTTAAATCTTCTATTACTCCACTTAACATGTTCAATCTTTCCTATAGTTTTCCTTTTTTAAATAATTGGAGTACAGTTATTATAACTTTTAAAATCTCCTTGTCTGGGCAGTGCCTGTGGCTTAAAGGAGTAGGGCACTGGCCCCATATGCCGGAGGTTGCGGTTTCAAACCCAGCCCCAGCCAAAAACTGCACAAAAATAAATAAATAAATAAAATCTCCTTGTCTTTGAATTCTAGTATCTGTGTCAGTTCTGGGTTGGTTTTGATTGACTTTTCTTATTATTCTGGGTTGTATTCTCTTGCTTCTTTGTATGCCTAGTAATTTCTGACTGAATGCCAAATATTATAAATTTGGTCTTATTGTGTACTGCATATTTTTGCATTTCTATAAAAAATTTTTTATCTTTGTTCTGGGACATAATTAAATTGCTTGGGAACAGTTTGATCTGTTCAAGTCTTGCTTTACAGATTTGTTAGGAAGGACCAGAGCAGCATTTAAAGTAGGGATAATTATTACCACTATTGAGGCAAGGCCCTTTTGAGTACTCGGTGCCTTGTGAATTATGAGGACTTTTTTTTTCAGTCTAGTGGGTTGGAATAGGCACTGTCCATAATCTGTGCAAGTGTCAGTTACTATTTCTCTCTAATGCTCTTAGATGGTTCTTCCAATCTTGGGTAATTTTCTCACATATTCTTGTGGGAGATAAGGCAATCTTTAAAAGGCTGAGATTACACATAAAGAGACCCCTGAATATGCACTTGTCATATGAGGTCTCCGTCCTATTTTCTATGGTTGTTCCATACTCCCAGCCTCATAGCAGTGAAGACCAAGAGCCCACCCTCCAATACACATATGACACCTAATCTGAATTTTGAAAGCAAATCCAATGACATTGACATGAACTGGGGCCACTGTCGACTAGGCAGAGGCAATCCTTGATCATCAATTTCTGCATTACATTTCTCCCTTATTATTCTATGACTACCACTATCAAGCTAAACAGAAAATCATTTATTAAAATGAGAAATTCATGTGGGATAACAAAGATTTGAGTCCTGTTAATAAAAGACAGCACCGATCTCCCCATAAACGTCAAGAGAGAAGCAGTTCACCCCACCACCAATTCCCCAAACTGAAATTCTTTTTAAAGTGCATCTCAAACAATATGATACCATCTTCCTCTTCACCTACTGACCCTGACACTCTTAATGTGCTACGTCCGTATTGACAATATTTGGGGCCTGTTTAATATTCTCATGTATGTGGTACATGAATGCATTACCATTTAAAAATGTACTAACTTTAATCCGATTCTTTAAGGAGTGGTGGGAATGCACACTAATATGTTCCTTTTGGAAGACTGTTTGGAGGAGTCAGTGACCAAAAAATAAGTTAAGAATAACCAGGAGTGAAAGGAATTTTTAACATTCAAAGCTTCCTCCCTCCCTGTTTCCTCTGTCTTTCTCTGTCTTCCCCCTCGACGCCCTTTGCTCTTCTTCTTTCCTATTCCCTAAACTTCTAAAATTCTCTCACCTCCTCATCAGTTAAAGTCAAGAGGACCTGGGCTGAAATACTGACTCAACCTCCTTGCTGGATGACCTTAGTTAAAGTGATTTCTTAACCATCTGAACCTCTTCACGTGTAAAAAGAAGAATAGGACTATTTATTTAAGAGATGGGTCATGAGTATCAAAGACATAGTATGCATCAAACACCCAGCACATAATATGTGCTTAGTAATTAAAAATAAACATGTATTGAACACCTTTTCTGTGCAGGCCCTGTGCTATCTGCTGAAGATACAGGAAGAAAGGAGTTCAGTGATGGCTAAAGATGAACAAATAAATCACCTCGAAGCAGGTAAGGGATATGAAAAAAGTCAGAATAAAGTTAATCAAAGGACAGGGCTGCCTCCATGCTGGTGAATTATCCATCACTAAGGGGGATAAGCAGAAAATGTGGGCACCATTCTGTTGGGATGAGGACACAGGCTTTTGCCTGGTATTTGGGTATGCAGGTTGGGTAGGAGGGGTACCTCTGAGGGTCAGGCAGAGCTGAGTCCACCCCTAGCTGGAAAGGATAGCAGTGCTTATGACTAAGCCTGGCCAATCGAAATATCACATCCCACGATCTGAGACACCTGATAAGAGCCTGAAGCTGGTCCTCCTTATAATACTAAGAATAGGGTATCCTGGAGGGAGCAGAGTCGAGGAATATTCAGAAACCCACCTTTGATAACATGATTGGAACTGCTGGATCCAGCCATACCTGAAGCCAACCCTCCTTGTACTTTGACATAAACTGAGCCAGTAAAATCTTCTTTTATTTTGCACCTTGATCAATGTGGGTGCTTTTTCCCTCTCTTCCTTTTGGCCAAAGAGTCCTGTAACTGATAGAACAAAGATGCTGAGATGCTCAGGAAACGTTTGGTGGGGAGGGGGACAAGGGAGGAGCCAGATGACCCACAAGGGCCCTTCCGGCGAGAGAGGCTCTGACTTGGGCATTGAAGGGGCTGAATTGGTGTTTGTTTGAGGGACAGCAGAACAGGCAAGCAAGGCAGCACCCCAGCATTCCTCTGACTCCAGTTTCCATTCCGGGAGCACTTCCTGGTACATTTAAATGCGCCTCTGTGTGCAAGTGCCTCTGGGGGTTTCAAAATAGCCTGAAATATAAACAGACTGGAAACCTTCTTCTTCCCCTCCTCTGGCTGCTTTTCCTCTCTCCCAGGGGGGTGGGATAGGGGGACTGGTGCTGCAGAACCTCTGTTTGGAGGATTTAGAAAGCATTTCAAATTCGGTCTCCCTCTTTCTGGGTTTGGCAAGCCCACCTGCCTGGGGCACTTCTCCCCGTGAGTACCAGCTTCAAATCCTTCAGGTTCTAGAACCTGGCCCCTGCCAGCCTCTGGTTTCCCAGGAAAATGGGCCTGCAGCGGGGCAAGGAGTCAGCTGGAGAAGGGGCAACACCTGTCACTTCCCAGCTGATGGACTAGACCTCTTCACAATAAATACAATCCGATACCATAGCATTTATGGAACAACTACCCCTGTGCCAAGCCCTGTGAGCTAGCCAGTGCAGACAGAAAAGAATAGAAAATGCTTTAATCTGGAATTCAGGAATGGGAGTTTGTTGTGAACTGGGTTCTAAGATGACCCCCCAGTGGCCTTCCCGGGATTCCCACCTCATGTAACCCTTTCCCAGGATGGCACTGGCTCTGTGACTCACTCTGACCAACAGCAGAATTGACGCTGTGTGATTCCAGACAGTAGATCAGAGGTAGCACCACACGCTGCGCCTGCCCTTCTCAGAACACTCGCCCTGGGTGCTCCTCCTAGAGACCCAGCCTTCACGCCACAGGAGGCCCAAGCCACGGGGGGAGGTCACAAGCGTGTTATGGGTTGAATTATGTTTCTCCCACACGTCTAAATTCATATATGACGTCCTAGCCCCAAGTATCTCAGAATTTCCTCATTTGGAATGAAGTTTGTTACTGATATAGTTAGTTAAGATGAGGACATATTGGAGTGGGGTAGGCCCTTAATTTAATGTGACTGGTGTCCTTATAAAAAAGGGAAATTTAGACACAGAGGGAAAAAATCATGTGAAAATAAAGAAAGGTCTGGTGATGCTTCTTCAAGCCAAGGGATGCCACAGATTGACAGTAAACCACTGGAAGTGGAAGAGAAGCCGGAAGTAGATTCTCCCTCACAGTAGAAACAAACTCTGCCAACACCTTGATCTTGGACTTCCTACCTCCAGATTGTGAGACATGTGCTGGGCAATGAACTGACATCTCCTCCCCTAATTTCAGAAATTCAGAGCAAACACGATTGTAAGAGGGACTTTACCTAACAAATGCCATTAGTGTAACCTGGTTTCTTGTACCCTCAATGAAAATCCCCAACAATAAAAAAAAAAAAAAGAAAAGAAATTCAGAGCAAAACGATTTGAGGATGCCAACCCCAAATGGTTGAGACTAAGCCTTCTTAACTTATGTGGAAAGCACTTCCCTTGCTCAGAAAAAAAAAAGCAAACATGCCCTTCATTCAGTGATGCCAGATATTCTTTTGCAAGAATTAGGGGAAACACAAGGCCATACATAGAGCAGTGTTTTCCAATCTTTTTAATCCCACAGCACACTTGAAACTACAGTTAAACTTCCATGGCACACTTAAATTAGGCTGATCCAAAAAAGCGTAAGGATGGGAGCCACGGCTCATACTTGTAATCCTAGCACTTTGGGAAGCCAAGTCAGGTGGATTTCTTGGGCTCAGGAGTTCAAGACCAGCCTGAGCAAGAGTGAGAAACTCCCCCCCCCATCTCTAAAAATAGCTGGGTGTTGTGGTGGGCACCTGTGGTCCCAGATTCAGGAGGCTGAGGCAAGAGGATTGCTCAAGACTAAGAGTTTGCTGTGAACTATGACACCACAGCACTCTACCCAGAGTGACAGAGTGAGACTCTGTCTCAAAAAAACGGGAGTAAAAAAAAGAATATACTTACTGTGCTTTGAACTTCTTTGAAAATAATTTAATTAATGATCTTCAGAAATTTTCAGGGCACACCTAAGATCCTTTCACAGAACACCAGTGTACTGCTGAACACAAGTTGAAAATCCCTGCCTTAGAGGGTCACACACTCCTCACGTAAGACTAGACGGTGTGGGGGCTGGAGAAGAAAAATCAGCACTTCAATGTGGGGTCCTGGGAAGCCGAAGGGCATTAGTGGAAAAACTGGAGAAAGTAGAATCACCTGTAGTTTAGTTAACAGTAACTTAACGATTGTGATGTCTTAGGGTTTTTTTTGCAGTTTTTGGCCGGGGCTGGATTTGAACCCACCACCTCCAGCATACGGGGCCAGCGCCCTACTCCTTTGAGCCACAGGTGCCGCCCCATGATGTCTTAGTTTTGAGAACTGTGCCCTGGTGATGTAAGATGTTCACCTTAAAAGAAATGGCTGAAAAGTACACAAGAACTCTCTATACTGGCTTTTTGATTTTCCTGTGAATCTAAATTTTTATTTTTCTTTTTGAGACAGAGGTTCACTATGTCACCCTCGGTAGAGTTCTGTGGCGTCACAGCTCACAGCAACCTCAAACTCCTGAGCTTAAAGGATTCTCTTGCCTCAGCATCCCGAGTAGCTGGGACTATAGGTGCCCGCCACAACACTCAGCTATTTTTGGTTGCAGTTGTCATTGTTATTTAGCAGGCCCAGGCCGGGATCAAACCCACCAGCCTCAGTGTATGGGGCTGACGCCTTACCCACTAAGGTACAGGTGCTGCCCTGAATCTAAATTCTTTTCAAGATAAAACATTTATTAAAAAAAAATTGTTAGCACTTGCAGTAGTGAAATAAATTTGTCTCGAGATAGGTCAGAGGGGAGGTGCCCACATCCTTTGCTGATGCAGAGAAGGCCATACTAAAATCAGCAACCTGATTGTCTTGCCTTCCCAAGTGACAAGTGGGGTAATAGTCATTGTTTGCAGGGTTGTCAAAGACTAAATGAAATAAAACACATCAAGACTTTGACATAGGAGCAAGAACACAGCAAGCATTCGATAATTGTTAGTGGAGATCGTTGTCATTAGTGAAGCCACTTTGTTGCATCCCCCCCGGTGCTACAGAGGATGATTTAAAGAGTTTATAATCCTAGTGGTGCCTGAAGCTCAAGCGACTAAGGCGCCAGCCACATACACTAGAGCTGGAGGGTTCAAATCCAGCCTGGGCCTGCCAAACAACAATGACAATTATAACCAAGAAATAGCCTGGCGTTGTGGCGGGCGCCTGTAGTCCCAGCTATTCGGGAAGCTGAGGCAAGAGAATCACTTAAGCCCAGGAGTTGGAGGTTGCTGTGAGCTGTGATGTCACAGCACTCTACCCAGGGCAATAGCTTGAGGCTCTGTCTAAAAAAAAGAAAGAGTTTATAATACTGCCAGCCCACTTTGGCTTTGCCTTACCTACCCTCAAAGCTGTATCCGTTATCTGTTGTGGCAGAAAAGAGCACAAACTCAGTGCTCTTAAAACATGTTTATTATCTCCCAGTTTCTGTGGGTCAGGAATCTGGCACAGCTTACCTGAGTCCTCTGCAAGGCTACAATCAAGGTGGCAGCCAGGGCTGGGGTCTCAACTGAAGGATTAACTGGGGAATGAACCACTTCCAGGATTATGTGGTCGTGGGCAGGACTGAGCTATTTTTACAGTGCAACGCTTCTGACACCAAATGTGTGGGGTTTTGACACCAATAACTAATTCTCTGACTCTCTGGACACCAGTTGGGTACCCACCAATTCAATTCTGACACTAACTAGTGGGAATTAGTGGCAGACCCCCAAGTGAAAGGAACAGTCCCACAAGGCTGCTCCCACTTCAGACACCAATTGCCAGTCTGGGACCTCCTGTGAGTCTGACCAGCCAGCTGTAAATCAGGAGTTCCTGCAACCACCTCAGCTTCTGTAATTTGCCAGAATGACTCCCAGAACTCAGGAAGGCACTTTACTATTACTTGTTTATTACAAAGGGCACGACTCAGGAACAACCAAATGGAAGAGCTGCATAGGGCAGGGCTTGGGTGGAGGGTACAGAGTTTCCACGCCCTCTTATAGCACCACCAGGCACCTCCATGGGTGTTCAACAATCTAGATCTCCAAACCTCATTGTTTAGGGTTTTCATGGACATCTCATTATGTACGCATAATCGATCCAATCATTGGCTCTTGGTCATTAACTCAATCTCCAGCTCTTCTCCCCTCCCCAGAGGTCTGGGGTATGAGACTGAGAGTTCTAACCTTCTCAACTTGCCTCAGTCTTTTTGGCAACCAGCTCCCCACCCTGGGCCCCCCCCGCAGCCACCACTCATCTCATTAGCATACAAAAAATATTCGCTCCAGAAATTCCAAGGGTCTTAAAAGCTCTTATGTCAGGAACCCGGGAGCAAGATCAAATATTCTAACAAAAAATGCTCCCATCTCCCCCACCACTCAGGAAATTACAAGGGTTTTAGGAGCTCCGTGCTAGGAATCAGGGATGAATACTGAATAATATATTTTTTATTATATCATAATATCACAGCAGGATTCGGGGCCTTGCAGGTTGCCTGGGTGGCTATTGGCCAGAAGCCATCCCCCAGTTCCTGGCCTCCCCTTAGGGCAGCTCACGAGTGGGGAGCAGCCTTAGCAAAGCTAGACAGAGAGGGGCTACCAGCAAGAAGGGAGTGACAATCTCTTGTGATATAATCCCAGAAGTGACAGCCCATCACCTCTGTTGGTTAGAAACAAGTCACACATCCTCCCACATCAAGGGCAGGGATGACACAGGCATAAGAGCAGGAGGAAAGAATCACTGGGGCCATGGCAGAGCCCGCCCAGCCCAGAAGTGCTTCATCAAGGCGTGGCGATTGCTGGCTACACAGCTGCCTGGTGCCACCGCACCAAAGGAGACTGAAGTGGTGCTGAGGTGTCCGGAGATGTGGATAAATACAGCTACCATTTTCTGAGCAACGATCATGCACCAGACACTGTCCTAAGTGCTTTAGAAATATTTGCTCTTTGACTCTTTCAACAGCTTTTCCAGTGAGGGGATATGAATACTGATTTACAGGAGCGGTCCCGTGAGGCTCAGAGAAGTTAAGTGACTTGCCTGACGTCACACAGCAGAATGGTGCCAGAGCTCAGGCTGCCTCACATCAAAGTCTGGCTCTAAACCCTTCTGAGGCCTTGTCTGTGTCAGCCAGTTAAAAATGATCTGAATCAGTGGCTGCTGAATCCGGACATTTCTCTAAAAATAAAAATAAAGGTCAGTCCCTGTCACATGAGAAAAAGATGAAAGAATCGAGTGTGTTTTATTAGCGAAGAAAAGGAAAAAGAGGTCATGGTCATTGGCTTCAGAGTTCAGAGTAGTTGTTGAAGGGAGGAGAAGGGACGCTTTTTCTGGATGGCTTGCAGGCAGAAATGGATGGGTGGGGGCAGGCCTTGGGGAGCTGAAGGAGAGCCATGGACAGAGCCCCAGCCTGGGCCCGCTTCTTCCCCTTCATGTTGAAGGAGAGACTTGAGCTTGTCCTTGCAGCTGAGCAAATATTTCTACTTCCCTTCTTCAGGCTGGAATCGCCTCTTCCCCAGCCGACTCAGCAGGGCTTCAGAGCAGTGGCCTCCAGCTATGGGGTGGAGGTCAGTTCAGTCACCATGACCAGATGGACCCAAGTCAGAGGCCATTGCTGACATCTCTCCTTCTTCTGGGCCTCATTACCTGGATGGCTATGAGGGGCTCGAGGGTCCCCCTCCACTCCATTGTAGCTGTATGGCAGCTACATCATCTTTCTATGACTTAAAGCCTACCAGGTCCCTCCCCTGCTCAAACCCTTCCATGGCTCCCTATAGCCCTCAGGATAATTTAAATTGGCCACAATGCCCTGCTTACCCCGCCAGGCCTTGCCTCCAGTTGCTTCTCCCTGGGTCCCGTCCCCACCTTACAGGCCCTGGAATGTTATGCTGTTCCCAGTCTCCCCTTACAATTCCAGGCTCTGCACTCACTCTGCCTGAACGGCCCTTCCCCCTGGCACACTCCTAGCCATCCTCCAAAAATCAATTCAAACACCACCTCCTCCAAGAAGCCTTCTGTGTCCCCCTCCCTGCACACTGATGGCAGACCTCACACATGTAGAAGCTCACGCTCATTGAGCCTTCCGTTCATGCCTCTCAGACACGAGCTCACTCCGTCCTCCCCACTTGTATCAGCTTCTTATCATCCCCATTTTCTAGAGGACAAGACAGGAACAGAGAGATTAAGTAGTTTCTTCTAAGATACATAGCAAGTAAATGGCAAAGCCAGGGACAGGAACCATCTCTACCTGACTCCAGAGTCAGAGTCAGTGCACTTTATTATTATTCATTCATATGTTTAAGCAAAATCATTCATGTAAAGAGGAACAGATACAGGAGTAGCAAAGAGTAAGGAAAGAAAAGAAATAGTCGCTACCTCCTACCCCACCCTACCCCCAGCTACATCAATCAGGAAACTTTTTTTTTTTTTTTTTTTTTTTTTAGAGACAAAGTATTATTCTATCACCCTCGGTAGAGTGATGTGGTGTCACAGCTCACAGAACCTCCAACTCCTGGGCCTAGGTGATTCTCTTGCCTCAGCCTCCCAAGTAGCTGAGACTACAGGCACCTGCCACAATGCCTGGCTATTTTTTTGTTGCAGTTTGGTCGGGGCCAGGTTCAAACTCACCACCCTCGGTATATGGGGCTGGTGCCCTACCCACTGAGCCACAGGTGCCTCCCTAACCAGGAAACATTTTTGAAGTGTTGAAAACACCGATTGATATTGGATGGTTAAAGAGCAAGTCTCTGAGATTCAGATGTCCCCTGGCATCCACCACTTACCAGCTGTGTAACTTTTGTGTCACTTACCATTTCTGTGCCTCAGTTTCCTCATCCATCAAACGGGGATGATGATAATCTCTACCTTGTAAGATTGTTGTAAGGATCCCATGAATCTCTGCAGGCTTGGCCCAGCACATGATCCTGATGAACCCTCGATAGTACTGATCATCATTACCTCTTATTTTGGTTCTGCCATTTCCTGTATAACCATATGACTTATTCACACTTCTATTTCTTCATGTGTCAACTTTTACAGAGTAGCTCTTAACTCCTCATGAAAAGAGAAGATTTCTCTTTTATAACCCCATCTCCTCTCCTTTCCTGACAATGTTTGGCAGTTATACAGAGTCTTCATTCTTCAATGTGGCGTCTATCCAGCCATTGTCCTTGACAGGGACAGGTTGACACATCAGTTTGTCCACATGACTTGAGTCCTTGAGGGTGGAGCCCTAGGGTTATGCATCTTTGCATCCCTAGCACCAGGCCTGGGACTCAGTGCAGACCAAGGGGTCAGCTCTGCTTCCTGAATGCATAAACATTTCAGATAAGGAAGTCCAGCAAAGGAGACTTGCTTGGGAACAGCACGAGGTCCTCAGGCTTTCACACCTTTCCACTCACTTCACGGCATAAATATGGCCATGGACTTCTCCTGTGTCAATGCAACAGGGTCAGCCTGGGTGAACACGGGCAGAACTGTCCTCACCAACCACCAGGACTCCCCCCACCTCACTCCCCCACTCCCCTCCAGCCATAATTCCTAGCCAAAGAGAGGGGGAAAGGGCCTAGGTTGCTTTGAACCTGCTGGAAGCTGGTATCCAAATCTCCTTCCCAAGAGACCAAACTAGGGAGGTGCCTCTCCTGAAAGGGCCCTGCAGCATGGGACTCATTTTCCCTTCTAAAGTTTAGAAGAGGGGTCCCTGATATTCAGGGAGTGGGCAGAGCCCAAAGCCATGGAGAAACTGGGACCAACAGAGCCCCCAGTTGCCCAAACATCAAAGGTCTGTCTTGCTGGGGAAAACAGGATCCCACTGCCCTGGGAACTGGACACCAGAGCAGGAGCAGCTGCCACCTGCTTCTCCCTGCTGGCCATGTGGCCACGCACCCTGAAAGAGCAGGATGAGAACACCAGTAAGGAGTAGGCCCTCACACAAATCCAGAGTGGCTTTTTTTTTTTTGAGACACAGTCTTTCCCTGTCACCCTGGCTTGAGTGCTGTGGCATCAGAGCTCACAGCAACCTCAAACTCTTGGGCTCAAGTGATCAATCCTCTTGCTTCAGCCTCCTGAGTAGCTAGGACTACAGCTGAGTAGCTGGGACTGCAGGCACCCAACACAACACCTGGCTGATTTTTCTGTTTTTAGTAGAGACAGGGTCCTCGCTCTTGCTCAGGCTGGTCTCGAAGTGCCGAGCTCAGTCAATCCACCTACCTTAGCCTTCCAGAGTGCTTGAATTACAGGAGCCACTGCACCCAGCCCAGTGTGGAGTTGTAGAGTTTGGAAGTTATCCCACAGAGGAGAGTAGTGCTGGAGAAAGACGCTAGAGCTGGGCGAGTTGGGGCATCATGCCCAAGTGGGCACTGTGGGGCATATATTTTGAATCATTTCTTAAGCATCCAAAGGGATCTTTTTTCCTTTATGGAGTACTCCATTGAAACCCACCATACAAGGCAGGGAGTGAAGTAGTTAGCACATATTTAAGACCCATCATAGCCAGAGCTTTCCTAAACCTTTTGTAGCATCCATCCCTTCAGCCCTCGCAGCAATGTTCTGAGATGTCATCAGTCCCACCATACCAAGGCACAGAGTGATGAGTAATTTATCCAAAGCCACACAGCTGAAAGTGGTGGAGGTGGGATTCAAACAACCCCTGCTTCTTAAATATCGTACTAGGTAAAGCCACAGGCAGGGCACTGGGGAGGGAAGGTGAACCCTTTTATTCAGCCTCCCCTTCCACTACTTCTGAATCCTGATAGCCCCCGAGGCACTTCTGCAGACAGCACAGCCTGGAGAAATAGGCCACTGTTATTGGCTAATTTTATGGCGTCTCAAAGCTGGAGAACTGGTCATACCCTAGTTCTTCTCAGACAAAGCCTGTGACTCAGTTGGTCCCATCCAGTCTTAGGGCCCCCAGAGCTATGGTCACAAAGCCTGTGGGTGGTGGTCACAGAACCCAGACTATCAGACTGCAAAGCTGTATTCCTAACTGCAATGACATTTAGCTTTCTCCTCTGCCATGGGCATCGGGATAACTATGGGTATCCAGAAGCAGGGTGGTGCCAGCGGAAGGACCTGTGCTTGTGAGACAGTGGAGCATGAGCTCCAAGCCAACCACTGCCTGGGACTGACCAGGGCTCCTTTGGCACCAGTGGCCAAGTTAGCTCTGGCTGACATAAGCAGAGGGGAATGTGCCGTGCAGAGGATAAGGCCTCTGAACTAGTAGGAGGCTGGAGAAGGGAGCTCAGGAGAGGCAGGTCCCAAAAAAATTCCAGAAGGCTTAGAAAAATGGGAGCAGGGACCTGCCTGTCATGTACACCTCTGTGGCCCAGGCCCCCCGCCCAGGGCCTGGCACAGAGCAGCACTCCCAGGACAGCCGCCGAACAAATAAATAAATGAGCATCTGGTGACGGGAAAAGGCTGATGAGGCTGTGCCGCAGCCATGATGACTACAGCAACAACAAACCCCCAAAGGTTCTTTGACCTTAGGTTCACACTCAAGAGTCAGCCTCAGCAGAGCACAGCCAGCTGGTCAAGTGGAAGTGTGTGCTGTCTTGGGGGTGAGGCAGGACGGCTGGCAGACAGAGAGGAGTGCCTAGAATTACCCCCCACACACGCACACCACCATCCCACCAAGATGACACAGGAAGGGCAGGGCCATTTGCCCCGAGGAATCCAGAAGGTGGACTCTGGCAGCCAACTCAACAAGTGTCTGCTGTAACCGCCCACCAATGTCGGTGGTGCTAATCGCACTGACATTGGCGCCGCTATTTATGGAGCATAAACACGTCCCGCGACTGCGCTAAGCACCCCTCGTGCGTTGTCTCACAGCCTTCTAGTGGTTACCCCCATTGATCGATGAGGAAATTGAGGCTCCGGGAGACAAAGCAACTTGGCCACGGTCACAGAGCCTGTGCACGGAGTTCATAGCACCCAGACTGTTGGACTCCAGAGCTGTGTTCTGATAGTGGTGACATTTAGCTTTCTCTGCTGTGGTGTGAGGTGACCTTCAGCAAACTGACCCTCAGTTTTCCCATTTGTAACATGTGGCCCCCGTGGGATGACTGTGAAGGATCTGGGAGCAGCCTGGCATCTAGTAGGCTGATGGGTAATGGAGCCAAGTTGAGCAGCCACCCAAGTGTCAGCTCCTGACCTGGTGCTGACCTAGCACACAGCAGTGTCGCCCCAGTCGGCACCCGACATCTTTCACTTAGCTATACAGGCTTAGACAAGTCCCTTTCCACGGTGTGCCTCGGTTTCCTCATCTGTCAAAGGAGGAGGCAGTAGAGGCATTCTCCAAGGGCACCGCAGGGCTGACATCTGATTTTAAGTAGTAAAATACCCTTGCTCACCTCCGGAAGGCATTTCATGCAGACCTCACGGTGTCCTTAGAACTGGCCAAATGAATGCTGTAAATTTCCCCTCCTCCGAGAACGTCTCTCCTTCCACACCCTCCTTCTTGACGGCTCACACATTCTCTGCTTTCAGAGAGATGTTTTTCAAGCATCCCATGTGGGGGCCTGAGCGACAGCAGTGTGCAGAAGCCCAACCCCAGCGGTAATCCCAGGCGGAAAGCGAGCGGGAAGAAACGTGCAGGATGGAAGTGCCAAGGAGGAGGCCTCATCCCTGACTTTCCAGGGGCCAGGTTGGGGCAGAGGCCAAGCACTGGGCCTGGGGGGAGTCCAGGCACCTCTTAGAGGGCATCACTGGGATTATTCAGAGCCTGGGATCCTCCCCGGAATCTGGCAGGCAGGGGCAGGCACCAGCTGTGACTGTGCCTGTTTGTGGCACAACCACAAGCTGAGTTGTTTATGCTGCTTCCTCCTCTCCCCCGCCCCAACTTAGCCTCAGACCAAATGCCATCTATCCTGGAGCCTTAATAGGTGTCCCAAACCCAGAATGTGGTCTGGGTGCAGTGCACAATAATACAAGCACTAGAATTAGAGTCAAGGGCATAACTGCAGCATTTGGCAAAATTCTAAATAGGGCTGCTGGATATGGTTGTTCAGGTTGTGCACTGAACAAGAGCACCTTGGGTAAGGAGGTGACTGGGCCTAAAATCCATCTGGTGTTCTGTTCACCAAGCTCTGATTGCCCATAAGGGCACATTTTTTCAGTACACACAAAGGTGTCCTAAAGGCCAGCAGTGGTCTTGACCTTAAACCTGAGTTGCTGCCTTTGTGATGACAACCATTTTCTCCTACAGTCATAGGATAAGGACATAGTAATATAATCTATATTTAAGTACCTAATAATCATTTGTAATGAATTATCATTATTTATGTATATGAAGTCTTATTCCACAAAGGCTTAAAGGCAGCTTATAAAATTATATATGGTTAAAATAGAAAATATGATTCCATATAATATTATACTCGACATGAATGAGGGCAGACAAACATGAGGCATATGCACCAGTACCTCCCTTCCCGTGCCACCTGCAACTATTGCTAATCAATGGGATCCGGAGGCACCTCGTCCACATACTGAAAGTCAGTGCCTTCCTTGGTGTAAAGGAAATGAGAAAATCAGTACAGACTTGTCTCTTCCTGCTAGAAGGACAGTAAGTGGTAATCATAATTTGGAGCCTGTGGAAGAGGACAGGGGAGGTAAGCTGGATCAGGAAGACCTGCACTGTTGTGTGTCACCGTTTTAGCCTTAAGTATCATGGTGGGCAAAACAAAGACGTAAACCCTCCGGCCTGTACACATATGAGCACCCATGCCGCCAATCAGCGTCCATGGCATAACATTGCACCAGTTGTCAGACTCCATGCGAATTGTCTATGCCGAATTCTGAGTGAATTTTCTCTGCTGTTCCTCCTAACAGGGTCGTGTGATGAATCAGAAAACACCCTCAACAGCAGCCCTCCAATAAGCACATCAGCAGGTTTAGATTGGGGGCTCCTTATAGAGCAAGCCCAGGGGATAAATCTCCATCAGAGCCTGAGAGCAGGTGTAAGCCCTGATCGCACCCACACCCAGCTCATGGGGAGGGGATTGGAAGTAACAGGGGCTGAAATCTCCACCAACTTTCTGAGATTGGGTTGGAGACCTTTAGTTGGACCCGAGCCCCTCTCTCTATGAATGAAGTGACCAAGACCCTGGAAGGGAATGGAGGGGACTCCGGGTCTCCATCTCCAAACCCAGGAATATTTCTGCTCCACCATACCACTTTCCTTGGAGGTTGCTGGCCATGCAGCAGCACTTCCGGGTCCAGCTTGCCCCACCAGCAGGGTGGGTGGGTGCCTCCAAATCCCAGGGCCCAGTCTCCCATGCAACATCCACTGGTGAGAATCTCTCATTGGTGAGCAAGTGTTGGGACTAGGTTGTCCCCAACGAGCTTCTTTGTAAACTCAGGTCTCCAGGGGAACACAGATCCAGAATGTGGTTCTGAGGCCTCCTGGGGGAGATAGCATTTGATCAGACCTTTAGGGACAGTCCCTCCTACTCCTTAGCTTGGTAGGACAGGAAGAACATGAGCTTTGGGATCAGGCAGGCCTCAGTTCAAATCCTAGCCCTACTGCTTGCTAGCTGAGTCCTTGGGGAAGTTATTTCACTTCCTCTGAGCCTTAGTTTCCCCATCTGTAAAGTCAGGTTAATAACCCACCCTTTGCTGGGCAGTTGTGAGGACTGAGTGAGATCAAGGCTCAGCTAAGTGAGCAGTTTATTAGTCACATTGTATCACGACCAATGGTAACTTGAGCATGAGAGGTGGGCAGAGCACTGGCCTGGAGTTGGACAGATCTGAGTGTGAATCGTGTCTCTGATACAACTGGCCCAGTAATGTCCTGAGCCTCAGTTTCCCCGTCTGTTAAATGGGAGGCAGGGCTATTCCCTGAGGGTGCAGTTCCATTTTGCCCCCACAGAAGGTAGAAGCGCAAGGGAGCCTGTGCCTCGGATGAAGGGAGGCAGGGCCCAGGAGGGCCTGAGGCCTCAGAGCTCACCCTCAGCCCCCCTCCGGGGCCTGGACCAGGGAATGTGTAGGAGGGAGGTCCGGGGAGGGGGCCCTGCAGCCGGGAGGAGCAGCCCTGGCGGCAGGCAGCGGTGCAGTGACCCAGGAGGGAGGGAGAGCTTGGCTCCGAGCTCATCACTCAGCAAGCTGTCTCCCCAGGCCGGGAACCCCGGCAGCCTGTCCTCCCCACTTCCTGTGAGCTGGGTCAATATTGTGATTTCCACTGTGCCGCCCGCCTGGGACGGCCTGGCCCTGCGCGCCACCCAGGGTCACGGGGCTGGGGGGAGACAGGGGTATGAAGAGGTCATCCGCTGCCTGGAGGATGACTCAGGACCTGCAGGCTGCATGTGGCACAGCGGGATCCAGGAGCCTGGTGCAGCCGCCATCCCTCCAAGACCACGAGACACAGGTCCCCTGCCAGAGTGGCTGAGGTCTAGGAAGCCCACGGTGGCAGAGATGGAATGAGTCCTGGTGGAGGCCTGTGTGCTTCTCCCATGCATGGAGAGGGATCCTGTGGCCCAGAGAGGGACAGGGACTTGCCCAAGGTCACATGGTGAGTCTGCAACTGAAGCAGGACCTAGATCCGATCTCCCGACCTCAAATACTGACCAACCCCCCTCTCCTATCCTCCCTTGCTTTTCGTCAGCAGACTTCCCAGAGGAAAATAGGGTGGAGGCCTGGACAGAGATGTTTCTCTGATGACAGCAGACAAGTACCTGGATCCAGCCCTACCTGAAGCTAGAGGCCCAAGGACATTTCAGTTATGGGAGCCAGGGAATTCCCCCTCCTGCTTAATGAGCTAGTTTGAGTTGGGTTTCTGTCACTGGCAGCAAAGT
>CAUYRH010000925.1:0-23117 GCA_963574655.1 Perodicticus potto
GAAAGTCACAGCCACGGCCACGCACCCCCCAACCCTGGAAAGTCACAGCCCCGGCCACGCACCACCAACCTGAAAGGTCACAGCCATGGCTGCCGCCACGGCCCCCAACCCTGCAAAGCCACAGCCAGGGCGAATCACCCCCCAACCCTGGAAAGTCACAGCCACGGCCACGCACCCCCAACCTGAAAGGTCACAGCCATGGTCACACACACCCCCAACCTGGAAAGTCAAAGCCACGGCCGTGCCCCCCCCAACCTGGAAATTCACACTTACCAGGCTGGCAGCTCATCACCTCGCAGCATCACCAGAAGGGGGTGAGTCCCGCACAGTAAGACACAGAGGGGCAGAGAGACCACACCCCGTAGCTCTGAGTGGAGTATACTGTCACAGCTGTTCTACTCTATTACACTGTTACTAATTCTCGACTGTGCCTATAAATTAAACTTTATCATGAGTCTGTGTGTACAGGAAAGACAGCATGTGTAGGATTCGGCACTGTTTATGGTTTCGAGCATCCTCAGGGGACCGTGGAACACCCCTCTCAGATAAAGGGGAGACTCCTAGACATGCAAGGTTTGGCTATTTCAATGATACAAACATTTTCTTTTCCTGGGAATTTCAGCTTTTACTTTTGTCTTTTAGGTATATCTGTAAAGTAGACCTTTACATATAAATGTCCTACCGTACAATCTTCAGTGGTGTCACACACACAGGGCATTGAAATGCAAACTGTTCAGCAGGGCAGGACTGTGTGGCCTGGCATTCACACCCCATCCCATTCGTCACAACTTTCCAAGCGCCACTCCCTGCCGGGACCTAGTCCCTGCACCATGTGGAATGTCTTTCTGAGACTGTCATTGGTCATATTACAAAGATTTCTTTTGCTTTCCCCAAAAACACTATGGAGCTTTTCCACAGCAGGGCACGCAAGCTCTAAACAAGCATTTACTAACATGGATGGATAGTAAGTAAAACTTCAAATGAAGATTACCATTCAGCTCAGCTTTTTAAGAAAGATTGTTTTCTAAGAACAATGACTGGGTTTAAACACTGGAAATAAAGTATAAGTCCCCCAGGTCCACTCAGGGAAAATTTATCAACTCTATTTTTCATAAGCAAAAAGTTTCTTCTCTTTAAAGAAATAGCCTTGCACAGTGGCTGAAAGAATGGACCTGGGTCACCTCAGTACACACCTTGCCCCTTTCATTTACCGCCTGTGTGATCTCAGGTAAGTTGTGTACCTTCTCTACACCTCAGTTACACCATCTGTAAAGACTATTAACGTCACTCACCTATAGGGCTGTCGTGAACGTTAAGTAAGCCGACATGGGGAAAGCCCTGGGGACAGACCCGCCACGGGAAGGCTGGGTCTGCGAGCTGCCTACACCGTCGTCAGTCTCACAATCAACACCTCCTCGTTCATTAACCACACCGTGTAGAATAGAGTAACCATAGACGGTGCGGTTTTTCTCCTTCGAGGTTATTTATCTTCCAGATCAGTAAGTTCTCACGCAGTCTCTTAAAAAACGTTCCGTACATTTGCTAACGTTGGCCGGCCACCCGAGCATACCTAAAAGCCCATGTCAGTAAAATCCCTTCAAAGCTCCTATTTTCCGATCAACGTCAAGAGCTTGTGCACAGAGCTCCTTTCTCAGGCACTCCGGGAGGTCACACAGCCAGTCCTTCACTTTGCTCGCACACAGCCTATCCTTCCTTCGTTAACTGGCCGCCATCCTGACAACCTGCCGTACTCTGTGTCAGGCTGCGTAGGGGACAATGCAGTGACACCTGCCTCACTCTGAACTTGCTAGAACCTTGCAGGGATCACGGGCTCTCATGCCGAGGGTCTTGACATGACAAAATAACACTGGATTTAACACCGTCACCTCATGCTAGGTAAGAACATGTATTAATTTAGCTCCAAAACACAACCTGAGTATCCCTTATGCAAAATGCTTGGATGCTTTTTTAGATTTTGGAATATTTGCAGACAGATAATAAGATGTCTTGGGGATGAAACCCAGGTCTGCACACCAAATTCGTTTATATACTAGATGCACCTTAGACATAGAGACAGAAAGTAATTTTATACAGTAATGGAGGGTTGTACAATGTTTAAATGATTTTGTGCACGTAACAAAGTGTGTATGCTTTGAGCCACTAGCAGACTGGCCCCTCCGCGGAGACAACCTGAATCTGTCTGTGCTGCCCTGCGCAGGGACCTTCTCACACTCACACGTACTTAACAAGCAGAAAATGTGGATATTACCAATACAGTGAGAAAATAATGTCCTCAGGGTAACCCGGGGCATCCTGTCAACATTCAAAAAGTGTTGGGCTTTGGCGCCTCGGTGACCCCAGCTCCTTCCCACCTGGTTACTCGTCCTGAGCAAACCGCTCCTCACTTCCTGTCATCCTCTCCTAATGCTCGCTGAGCCCTGAGGAGTCTAAGCACGTTCAATTAATGATTTTTTTTATTTTTTTCAAATTAAATCTCCTTCTCACACTAATTTTATTATAATTCAATTAAAGTAAGCTATCAAGTTTTCTTAGCATGATTTGCTCTTTATAAACCCCCTGCCATTTTCTTCCCATTTTCATTGTTTCAATAGGCCAACTGCTGAAAGGAAGCTGTGGAGAAAGAGAAAATGTTTTCTAAACTTCCTATATTCATTTGCTAGAACGCTGTTAACAAATTACCACAGACCGAGGGGCTGAAGCAACAGACAGTCTCACAGTTCTGGACGCTGAGTTCGGGGCAGCAGGGTTGGCGCCTTCTGAGAATCGCAAGGGGAAACCTCTCCCATCCCCACGTCTCTCCCGTCCCCGCCGCCCACCTTCTGGCAGTTTGCTCCCATTCCCTGACATTCCTTACTTTGTCCATGTGTCATCCCAGTCTCCGCCTTCATTTTCTCATGGCATTTTCCCTGTGTCCATGTCTCTCTGTCCAAATTTTCCCTTTTCATTATTATTATTATTTTGAGACACAGTGTCAAATTTTTGCCCTTGGTAGAGTGCCATGGGGTCACAGCTCACAGCAACCTCAAACTCCTGGGCTTAAGTGATTCTCTTGCCTCAGCCTCCCAAGTAGCTGGGACTGTAGGTACCTGCCACAACACCCAGATGTTTTTTGCTGTTGTTGCAGTTGTCATTGTTGTTTTAGCTGACCTGGATAGGTTAACACCTGGCTATATTTAGAGACAGGGTCTCACTCTTGCTCAGCCTGGTCTCGAACCCATGAGCTCAGGTGATCCACCCACCTCAGCCTCCCACAGTGCTAGGATTATAGGCATGACAAATTGTCCCTTTGTATAAGGACAGAGGTCATATTGGATTTGGGGCTTACCTTACTTCATTATGACCTCATCTTGACTAATTACATCTGTGACCACCCTATTTCCAGATAAAGTCATGTTCTGAGGAGCTGGGGGTTAGCATTTTAACCTAGGAATTGTGAGGGAACACGAGTCAACTCACACGTAACAGTTCTGAGTTAGAAATGCTCTCAGAGAAGTGCCATGTCACGAAAATCCTTTGGTCCAATATCTGATCCCCACAGAACAGACGGTCGTGCACAGCACCCGTCAGGCCACTGGGTTAGAAGCTCCTGACCGGCTCAAAGTCAGGGACCCAACCCCCGGAGTTTGCCCAGATTTCCCACCTGAGAAGTGAAGCAGCAGTGGCCCTTTCTTCTCTCCCCTGGGCTCTGCTACAGTTCTTAGAGAATTTGCAGTTAAAACAAGAAGTCATGCTTGGGAAAAGATTTCCAGCTTATAAATCATCGGTATTATTTTATACGATTCCCACAAATAACAACATGGCAGGTAGAAATTTATGTCGAACATGGTTAGAAAGGCATCCTGGATCGTACGTTCAGCTCAAAGGCTCTGGAGCCTGAACCTGTGGATCTGGATCTCAGACCCAAACTCCCCAACTGCTGGACCTTGGACCAATTCATACACCTCAGGTGGCTAAAACTGGGGGGTGTAGGAGCGTTCACCTCACAGATCAGTTGTAAAGATCAGTAACTTAATACAAGCAAATTGCTTATAATATCATCTGGCACACGGTAGGTGCTCAGGAAAACTAGAAGTATTATTTTACTAATGGTAACAGTGAAGCTACAGATACAAAATGACTTCTCTAAAATGAAGCAAAGATAATGCAGTTGATCACTGGTAAGATCCAACCTTAACCCCAGAACTCCAGAGGACACTCACGTCACCAGATAGCAATCCAGCAACATGTCATTTTAATGGGCATTGACACCTCACTTTTAACTAAGGGGAGCCACTTGAGCAGCGGTTCTCAACCCATGGGTCACGACCCACAGGAACTGTATTAAAGGGTCACAGCATCAGGAAGGTTGAGAACCACTTCACTGGGGCTTTTGCCTTAGACATGAGAGCAGAGTGCCAGCTAGTACTGGGTTACACTCAAGACACACTGATTCCAGGACTGCGTGCTCAGACAGCTAGACTCAGCAAAGCCCTTGCAAAATCCATCAGTTAGCTACCTTTGCATAAGGTTATGGAGTATCTGGTCTGGGTAGGCCAAAAAAGCCTAAGGAACTGCCACCCTAGACCTTTACAAAAGTCTTTTTTTTTTTTTGCCATGCCCACACACATCTTTTATTGCACTCAAGAGAACTACTAATATCAACATTGTTATTATTCCTTGAACTTGATATACTATTTCTTATTTCTGGGCAATATGCTATTCTCTCTCTGAATAACTCCATATTATTGTTTTGTTTATCTTTAGGAACTAGTTGTATTTTGTACTTTCAAATCTTTGAGAAACCATCCCTCAGCCTGTGTGACACAAATGGACCATCTCTTGTTCCCTACAAGACAAGAACTGCTCTCCATCATGGCACCTGCCAGCTATGGTCTCTATTTCCCAGCATGCACTGCTCTCCACCATGGTACTTGCCAGCTATGGTCCCTATTTCCCAGCATGCACCAGGCACTTGCCAGCTATGGTCTCTATTTCCAAGCATGCACCACTCTCCATCATGGCACTTGCCAGGTATGGTCTCTATTTCCCAGCATGCACCACTCTCCACTGGGGCACTTGCCAGCTATGGTCTCTATTTCCCAGCACTCCAAGGATGCCTACTGGTTTGGGCACCTGTGGTGCCTAGAACACAGTCTGGTGTGTAAATATTTAATGACTAATTGGAAGACAGACGGGAAGACTAAATGAATGAAAGAAACAAGAGGACCTGAGCATCTCAGCGTCTAACCGTTAGGTGATTATTCAGCTCAACTTCTGACCAGAGAAAAGGCCGACTGAGTGACTGATGTGAAGAGGGGTGACTTGGGGTGTGTTATTAATCAGTTAATGAAGCTCCACGTTGTTCTTCCTGGATCCATAAAATGAAAAAAGATAGATAATTCCACCACCAGCTATCTAGCCTGATTTGCATATGTTCAAATCTTCAAAGAATTTCTTTTGATTCCTTTAATCAATAGCTATTTTAGAAAGCTCTTCATTGCTTCTTAATTGTCCAAATTCATTTTTCTTCATTTTTACTTATTAAAGGGAGATTTTTCAAATGAGTTAAGTAGATCAGCAATTTTAGAATCATTATTAACTTCAAGCATTTCTCTTAATTATCAGCACGTCCCTTCTTTCTCTAGGACTGGAATCTTTTCTCCACTTTTTTAAAAGACCAGCTAGTTTATTCTAGACTTTTCTTTTCTATATGCTTCAAGTAAATTCAACTTTACCCTGTGCTGAGAGCAATCCATGTCTGCAGTCAACCCAGTCCTAAATATTTATTCATCACATTCCTGAATTTGGAAGAAGATGCAGTGATTCCCTGTTATGTTGCCCTGTGAAAAAATACGTACATAATTTGGATTCACCCAGATCACAGTCCATCCCAATCAAGTAACCTGATAAACCATGATAATGGTCCACAAAACATCTTAAAAATATTAACTATTTTGAACTTTAACCATATGGAAATTAAGCACATATATTCACTGACCCTGCCCCCCACAACAATTCCACTGCAGGAAATTTGTCCCACAAAGTGTAAAATACCACATTATTGTAGCACTGATTGTTATGCAAAAAGATCAAAACAAAATGAATGTCCATCACTAAATTAGTGGTCAAAAATTCATGGTACCTGGATGTCACGGACTATCACACATCTGTACACACAAAAGGGTACGCAGCAGGTTAACATTGGGGAAAGAAGAGGAAGTTAAGAGGGGCGAGGAAAGAAGAAAAGGAAAGGTGGGGGGGACAACATGGGTGTAAAACAGCACACAGCGTGTGATCTCACTCACGTAAAATTTCATACATGTGAATGTAATTGTACAAGGATGACCACCAAGTTTATGTCAAGGCAATAGGACTGTATGCTTTTTTACTTTTTTATTGAATATATGGGGTTTTTTAATAATTTGAAACTTTTTAATTTAAATTACTTATCTATCAGAACTCAAATCCAGCCACTGATTAAGAAGCAGCTAATAGGCAGTGTCAAGAGACGAATCAGCCTGCCTGACAGACTGTGTGTCCTAATGACATATTCTTTTTTAAAAAAGTCTTTGCTGATTTTAATTTTTAATCTTCTTTCAAGACTTAGATAGTGTCATTTCTTAATTGGGTTCCCCATTTGTTTCCTAACGTTTGAATGATATCTTAGGCAGTTTTCAGAATCCTTCCATGAAACCCTCTTAAACTGACCCCCTTTGTGATGTGTTGCTGGATGAAATGCCCTACCATGTAAGAGCCTCTGAATCCCGGCTACGGGTGCGTGCCCCTCAGGGCTCATCAATTTTTTTTTTTTTTTTTTTTTTTTGCAATTCAATAGTTCTACAGTAGGAGAAAACAAAAATGTCAAAAATCTAAAGGTAAAACACATTCAGACAACAACATATTGAAAAATGCAGTGTAGGCTAGTGAAAGTTATTTTGTGTGGTTGGTCTCCCACAGCTACTGGAACTTTAGGGTGTACAAACAAACTTGAAGAAAAGATAGATTGAGTCTTCCTATACTCAAATAATCCAGCATTTTTGCCAAAACAAACTGAGAAATAAGGAAGCTGATTTTCATAAAAGTATATACAAGTTATTAAGAAACAGAATAATCAAAATATTCAAGTACTGGCATAGAAAATAAAGACTAAATTAACTCCTGTATAATTCCTAAGCCATTATCATAACCAAATGTCTCTTTAATTTCCTTTGCCCTCTGGAACTTTGTTTTACAAGATTTGCTCTATCAAAACAAATACACTTAGTAATAATTGAGCTTTAAACATTCTTAATGAATGAATAACATCTGTGATTGCCCATCGAAACTCTGATCCAGATGAGGAAACCAGGGTAGCACATGTAGCTAAAATAATTTACTTATAGGAAAACAATTTGTTCCTATGGATCAATATATAATTTCTGTTAGCTTCTTGAAAATAATGACAACATCCTACACCTCAAAGCATCCATTGACCTGATTCAAAATCAGTGTCGCCTAATCAAAAAATAAATGAGAATTAAGATGCAGCTTTATTTTAACTTACAATTTTGTTAAAAAAAAAATCAAACAATCCAGAGAGAATATCAGGATTATTTTAGGAGTAGAGCTCTAATGTGACCCATGGAATATGTAAGCTTTAACCTCATACAAAGGGCAGAGGAGAAAAGTGGGCATGAGTGATGAGCTCTCAGTCACCTCCCAATTCCCCTCACAAAGGTTTGAGTAATTGATACGGGAAAGCAAACACACCAGCAGATTATCACGATGCCATATTTGTGATAGCCATTCACACATATTTCTTTAACTTCTCTAACGTAATCTGCTTTGGTTTTCCGTCCTCTGAAGAGGAAAATACAAATGTATTCACACTCTCTGGAGACCAGTCAGATGACTCAGTCAAAATAAATCCTTTTGAAATCACCCAGTCTCACGACAGACGCAGAAAAGGATAACTCAGTGGCCATTCTGAAAATTCTCTGCACAAGAACATTTTTAATGTACACACCCAAAATTGACTTGATAAAGTTCCAGCCTTGAAAACTCAGTTACCAAGTGTTGAAACTTGGAGAATCACGCAAGTGTCAGGGTTTGGGGGTTCTTTTTTAAAATAAAAGACCCCCAAGTAGTAAATTAACTAGTCAATTTAATGTTAATCCACTTGTCAAATGTATTACTAACAAATCCCTGTTAATCCCAATTTGTTCATTCACAGACCACTGAACTCTCTCAGAAACATACTATATCAGCAATCTTAAACTATGGTTAAAGATTTAACAGCTGAAGTTAGAATGAGGTTTACCTATTATCACGCTGACATCTCCTTCACAAAATGGATTGTTTTATACTTACTGCTGCCCCCTGAACTCTAAGAGTGACTAAAGCAAAAGTACAAAGTGTATGTTGTGACATTGATTATACCTAAAGTTATCGGGTTTGCTTCATGGCCCATTTTAAGTGTTCCCCGATCTCCAGAGAGGTGGTCCAGCTATTAGTCTGAATCAGCCAAACTGGCTGGGCCCTCGAGCCAAGCAGGCAGGACAAATCATGGTAAAATGGCGGTCGCTGACGCCCCAAGGTGGAGTCCATGAGCTCCCCCTGAACACTGGCCCTTCTGGGTTTCACCACCTGGGCGTTTGCTTCCTTTGAAAGGAGTCCCCACGGCAAAGACGGCTAAAGGCAGGCTGGGAGAAGGGAGTGGAGAGAGGGAAGGGGGACCAACACAGGCACCAGGTTGCCACAGAGCCACAGACACTTCCACCAGCCCCTCCCACTGCAGGGGAAACAGCGTTTTTGTTGCACGTGACGGCTCTGCATTTAAAGCCTTACAGGACTCTGGGTGTAGGAGAAGGGTGGCTGTGACTTCTAGAAACACTGAAGCACAAGGCCCTCCAGACTACTGAACTGGAACCCACTTTAACAACCTACCAAGTGATCTGTATTCACCTTCAAATTTGAGACACACTGGCCTACAGAAACTCTATGAATAAGATGAATCTGCGCTCAAGACAACCTACAGATCAAATAGAAATGCCCAAAACTTACCAGAGTCAAGAGACTGTGACAGGTGTCACACAGCCATGTAAAGAAATCATCTCGCAAGTCACCAATTTCCAGGAGTTTGTAACATAGCTAAGACGACATCATGGGCAGATGTTTTCACTGAGCTTAAAGTGGCAGGCTAGTGCTGCATGCAAATGCTCAGTGACCCTCGGTACACCCCTCACCATAAGCCTGCTTACCATGGGAAGCCTGCGGCAACTTCACGGAGATGTTTCAAGAGCAGAAAGCACGCTGGGGAAGGAAGCAGGATGCAGCCGACTCCCCAAGGGACAGTCTGGCAAGAGAGATGAATTGTCCTGCTCGGTCCTGCATCAATTCCACACTGAGGCATTTTAAGTAACTTTGCAATGACCATAAACACACAATACAGGCGAAGGAGTCGCTAAACACAACCATTTCTCCTGGCGTCAACGAACTATATAACGCCACCGGCTCTGCTGCCTGAGTGCTGTCAAACGTACCGCAAAGGTTTTGAAATGCTCTCGCCAGAGGTTTGCAAAAGGACTGCACACCTCATCTTAAAAAGTAAACTGCCTCCAGAGTTCTGCAATTAATCATGACAAGCCCAAGTTGAGAAATCCCATTTAGATTTATGACGATGATTTCCCTCCAGACTTTCGAATCAACTGCGGATTACAAATTTGACGATATGGAAAAGGGGCAAACAGAAAAGAAAGATGAAGTCAAGGTGTAACCTGCCTGGTTTTAAATCAGCTGTCTTTTAAATAAAGAGATGGAATATAAAGCAGCACTTTCACAGGGCCTGAGTTGGGACCTATCATTAGAGACCCTTCACAGGAAGGCTTGCTGTGCATTTTCACATGTCATGTGTGAATTTTCAGGTCAAAGAGCCGTTCTGAATCTGTGGTGATTCCAAAGATGCCAAAAACTTGACAAGTAAGATTGAAGACTAGAACACACCAAAACGGGCATCAGCTCCAGTGACACAGTTAGACAGAGAGAATTATAACTCACAGTGTAGGTGGCCGGTTCCTCGTCTCCCTGCTTCCACCCGAGCAGCTTCTGGACACGTGGCTCCGTGCCGTGCACTGCAGGTGACACATCGCCAGGCCCTACAAACACAGGAACCTAAATCAGGGCCAGAACGCTGCCTCTTCAGGCAAAGCTGTCACCTCAAACCCAGCGATTTCTCCCTCAGTTCAAATCCTGCCATACAGATGCGATAAATGTGTCTATATGGATGGATGTGTACAATTAGTGTACATTACATATACCTCATTACGTGAACAACCAAGATTCATTGTAAGTACAGGTTAATGAAAATTAAGATGGATCCGTGTCCATTTAAAGCATAAAATAACCTAAGAATCACTCAAGCTATCAAGAAAGAAGCCCAAAAGTATGAAGAGAATAATGAAATCCTGAAGCATAAGAAGTTACATGCATTTCATACTCTGGCTCCGAGAAGCACTCTCGACTTCTCAAGAGTGGGGACGTCACCCACGGGGGATGACAACTGGTTACTGGTGTGGGTGGAGGATCTAAGCGGTCAGCTGGCACCACGGAGTGTAGCCCTGCTGGTGTGACAGCTCAGACACAGGTGTGCAGTGTTAAACATTCATGGGGGGGTGCAATCATAAGGAAAAAAGTTTTAAAAGGCTCCTTGGGGGGTAAATAATGAACAAAAGGTTGAAAACACCGCACTAGTCGTGCTGACCAATCAATAGACTGTCGCAATACCAAATATCTCTAAATAGGCTGGTTTCCTTCTGCCAAATCAATGCCATATTTTCTTTTTATCCCAAAAGTACAAATGTATTCTCTCCCCCTTCATATTCCTTGTCCCATATCCTAAGCCCAAATCCTCTCTATTAGTCAAAGTCAATCCAAGGTCCACTTTCTAGAGCTTCTTTCCCACCTGTGGGTACAGTCTGCTGTTTGATCTTCTCTCAGAAATAGTGCTTACTGGCTGTGGCACTTTTTATAACACATTCTCACCATCTTGAAGTGCGACCTGATATTTTGTTCGCGTCTCTACAACTGGGACGTGAGTATAGGTTCGTCTACTTTTATACACATCAAGGGGATATAAGTTTGGCAAAGATGCTGAACATGTTTGAACACTGCCTTTGTTCCATACTTACCGTCATACACAAAGGTTATAAAACTACTTCAGAATAAAAACATAAAACATGTTTCACTTAGCTCACGTTTGTTTCCCCAAATATCTCTTAATCAGTGGACGTTCTTCAGTTTCCCCCCATTACCAACAATGATTAAACCTTGTGGGAGGAGTACAGAAAATCTAAATGAAAAGCCATTTTCAAACTCAAATACTGTAATGAAAAAAAAATCACCAACTATATAAATATGATCTCCACTATAATTTCTTTTAAAATAAACTTTAAAGAAGTCTAACACAGGGCGGTGCCTGTGGCTCAGTGGATAGGGTGCGAGCCCCAAATATGGACAGTGGCGGGTTCGAACCTGGCCTCGGTCAAACTGCAAAAACAGAAAACTAGCCGGGTGTTGTGGTGGGCACCTGTAGTTCCAACTACTTGGGAGGCTGAGGCAAGAGAATTGCCTAAGCCCAGGAGTTGGAGGTCGCTGTGAGCTGTGATGCCACAGCACTCTACCGAGGGCGATAAAGTGAGACTCTGTCTCAAAAAAAAAAAAAAACTAACCCGTACTGAACACCTACTGTGTGCCAGGCATGGGGCCACGTGTCAGTACCTGCCAGGCAACCTTTATAATATCCACATGTGGTGTTGTTTTTCTAAATTTACAGACTTAGGCACAGAGAAATATAGGAAATTTACCTACGGCCACACCTCTAGTAAGAGCCAGGGGAAGTTTTCTATTTAGACACCATTTTAAAGTCCTGAGTTTAGGCCCAAAACAAAGACTATCCTTTCAAAGATTTATCACCCACGTCCCCACACACGATGCATAAGTAAATACCCACAATGATAAAGTATTTAATCTTATAGTAGTTGATTTGGCCCTATATTATCAGCATTCTCATATTTTTATACAATGGCAAAGCCAGTGATGGTTAAATTCCCCAGATTTCTGTTGGCAATAGTAGTAGTGAATTCTTCCCTAACCGGAAACGATGCTTTTTTTAATGGTAAGTATCCTAAGTTTAGATCCTTAACCCATCGTCAACTATGTGTATTTGTACTCAGAAGTTCTTAAATGTTTTGTAAAGTATTTTAAAATTTGGGGGGAAAAAAGTCAGCGTGAAGCCTTGGTTCGCAGAAAGAGCACGGTGGACACTGGCGGCCGTCTCTCTCGCCGTCCGGCCTGCCGAGATAATCCCAATTCAAAGGCCGCAATGCAGTGAAAGCAGCTCTGGGTTTCAAAGTGCTGCCAGAGTTCCAAGGACAGGTCAGACGTCGGCGCACCATTGCGGGTCCCCTGGATCCAAGGTGTGCTAAATTTAGCAAGCCAACACAATATTCCTTGTTTCTGGCAGGTTTCTGCTCTTCAGTTTTCAAAGGTCTCTCATGCCATGAGATAAAATTAGCAGCATCTAACCCAAAACACCACACAGATAAATGAAGCCTAAAGTAAAGAAATAATATATCCTGTGACAGAAGAAAAATATAGAACTCTGGAAGTTCCAGATGGGCAGGGTTTAAGGTCATTTGCTTAAGGAACACAAAATGTATTAGGTAAAATATGTAAGAGCTGTTGAGGGACTTGATTTTTATTTATTTTATTTATTTATTTATTTTTTTTTGAGACAGAGTCTCAAGCTGTCACCCTGGATAGAGTGCTGTGGCATCACAGCTCACAGCAACCTCCAATTCCTGGGCTCAAGTGAGTCTCTTGCCTCTGCCTCCCAAGTAGCTGGGACTACAGGCACCTGCCACAACACTCGGCCATTTTTTGGTTGCAGCCGTCATTGTTGTTTGGCGGCCCGGGCTGGATTCGAACCCGCCAGCTCAGGTGTACGTGGCTGGTGCCTTAGCCCGTTGAGCCACAGGCGCCGAGCCGGGACTTGATTTTTAACAACCAACAGGGGGTAACAGAGACAGCCTTACCTTCCCTCGCAGCCACACGCCACCCTGGGCCGGAGCGGCCTCTCGGCAGAGCTGGACGATGGGAAGGAACGTTCTTCACAAACATCTGGCCTTGGAAAAAGAAAAGAGGAGGAATGTCATCAAAATACACGTGTCACATGTGAAGCGTTTACTTCCTCATTTTCCACAAAACCTGCGATGGCTTCAAAAATACATAAAATAACAACAAAAAATACAGGCAATACAAAATAAAATCAGGACGAGGAAAAAAAATAATCAAAATAGATTTTAAACACTGTAAGAAATTTAGAAGAGCGATATAAACGTCATAAGTTCCCCCTGGTTAGAAAAATTAAGCTGCAAATCAAGTTCTGAGCTCTTTGGTAGTCAAAATTTGAAAACACGATTGCAGAATTCTCAATATCTATAAAGTAAAAGCAAGCAGGTTCATCAAAAGAAGTGTAACTTTTTCCTGGAAATTATTTCTGAGCAATATTTCACATCCATACATTTAATTGGGTTTCACATGTAATGCTTGTCTAAACACAAACACTTTTCAACTAATACCATTATATTAGTATTTCCTTACAGAAAGTTTATACAGATTTGCAGGATTTTAGACACACTATCTTTAATTTTTAAATGTGTAGGGCTAACTAATATTGATAGCTTGGAGTGCCAGAATTAATCTTTTTTAATTATCTTCTTGCATGATTTGAGGAATGCTTTACTTAATGATGAATGATTTACTGGTCCATGTCAAACATTTTGCATTTGAAAATACCACTAATTATAATAGCAAGCTTGGCCAAACAGTCATAATTTTCATGGTTCGAGGGTCATTTATAAGCCACACAATGATCCTGTTGAGAATGCAAAAATACTCAAACTTTGATATTCCTTCCCTCGGTAGTGGACAGCCTGGCTTAGTCTGCATACTCATAACTTGGGAAACAGAAATGAGCTCCGATGTTGGGCTCTGGTCAGCCCCTGAGTAACTCGGTGAGCCTGTCCAGTGACGGTCAGAGGACTAATAAGCACTTCGTGGCCCTCGTCACCCTCTGGGACTGCAGTTCCTTTTTGTTATCACTTTTCTCCTGTGGCTCCAAATCGAACCATCTGATGTCATTTATAGCCCAATTCTCGCTTCCAGATATATTTCTGAAAGGTGATTGTTTGGACTGTTAACCTTACCCTAAATTGAATGAAGTTCAAGTTGAATGTTGTAAATTTACAAGTTTGCATACCACATTTTAATACCGTAGTTGCATATAGTGATGTGATGAAATAATAAATATAAAAACTGCACATAACATGAGCATATACAAAATCATCAGGAATTGGGCAGCAGGCCTAAGGAAAACCCTAACTTTTAACAAGTCCATATCAGACTTTCTGCCAACTGCTCTATCTATACCTGGACACACACTTGGACATCAGATCGTCTGCAAACTGCTGTATCTATACCTGGACATCAGATCCTCTGCAAACTGCTCTGCCTACACCTGGACATGGGCCTGCATTTTTCTTTTTTTGTGCACCAACTAACCCCAATTAGAATCAGTTGATGGCACCTTTATTGATTAGTCAGTGGTTTGAAGCCTTATATCTCATTCAACCTTGAACTCCACTTGACCACCTCACCTTTCCACTCAGCCACTCAGCCACCCTTCCCTCCATCCCATCACATATCCATCCAACAAATACTTCCTTGCAAAGGAGGCATTTTACACGTATGATGGGAGAACACTGTGCCAGAAGAGTCCTTCCAAACAAGAACTTGAATATAAGTAAGATTATTGAGCAGCTGCAGAAAACCCTGGCCAGGAAAGCCAAGTTGGCTAATAAAAGACGCACTATTGAACCTGGTAACTCTGTACATGACTTATCTCCAGACAGTCACAGGGAACCTGGAAATTTAGCCACTAACTCCTGTAAGTGACTGGTTGAGTGATACTCCCTCCCTAGTACTCAGGCCAAAAGCACAGGCAAGCACAGTCAGCCTCCAGAAAGCAAAGTCATTCCTCCAGGGAAGAATTGCAATGCTAGCAAGTGGAAGCCTGGCAGGTGTGCAGTGGCCAGGCAAACGGGACAGTTTCAGTTGCAGATGGTACAAACAAAAGCCTATATTCTCTCTGATTTGGTAATCTAAAGAGAAGAGGGAGTAAATTAAAAAGATATATAAATAGATACAAAATGTGATAGGCTACAATGGAAGCAGTCAGGAGGCTGAAATTGAGATAAGGGATCTTAGATTCGTTAGTTAAGAGAGGCTTCTGGGAGGGTGGCACCGGACCACAGGGTGAAGATAGCCATGACAGAGCCCCTGGATGCCATTCGGACAGAAGAAGTGGAATGGGCAGAGGCCCAGCCAGGGGACACGTCCGGCCTCCCAGGATCTTAAAGAAGGAATATGTGACTCAAACATGAAATACTTGGTGGGTAGGCAGGGCCCTCCAAGCCAAGTCTTGGTTTTATTCCTAGTGCACAGGAAGCCACAGAGGTTTTTAGGTTCCGATTTCAGGATACATCCCTTCTAGGCAGATCTGAGAGGGACACAGGACATTCTGTGACATGAAGGCTATCCTAGAGTCAGCGAACACCACACCACCCTGACTCCTGAAAACCTCCAGTCCAAGAAGGGACAGACCTTGGGCATGGGGACGCTTGTAAAAGACTGTGTGGGCCTCTTCAGGATGCCTCTCCTCTGAAGCCTTGTGTGTCTCCTCACAAAGGAGGCAGATGAGCCCGACCCCTCGCTGTCCCCTGAGCTCACCTGAGCGTTCCCACATGAATGTGTAACAAAGTTTTCTCCTGTAATTTCTCTCTTGTCACTTCATTTATAGGCCCTGGACCATGTGAACCTGAGCTGGTACAAGGAACGTTTTTCCTGCAGCTCGTAGAAGTGAGCATTACTGATTTCAAATCAACTTATACAGATGTCAAAGACTACTGCTTGGATAATACTGAGTCTTCAAAATATACGAATGTAAAAGCATTTAATAGCATATGGAGAAATTTATGTAGTTGTATGTTTAAAACTTTTGTAAACATGTTTACTTAATAATAGGTACCGGTCGTTACTAGGAACATGATGTGTGCACCTGTGTGTACACACACACATATTCAAGTTTGTACATCTTGTTGCTAAGTGTCTGTGCTTACTGAGTGTTGTTCTCTGCTTTGTTTTGGGTTCTTAAAATGTTGGGACATACACACTGCCATCTACTAGTTACTTTGGACTTTCTGACATGTCTTTGTGTATTTTGAGGCTGTTCTGTTAAGGACACGCGTGCCGGTGATGATTGTGTATTTCATGAACGGCTCTTTCACCCTCTGTTTCTGCTAATGCATAGCAATGTGCCCGCTGCTGTTTTGTTCTATTGTAAAATCCATTATTCTGATGTAAGATTTTTATATCATCTTTCGCTTGGTCAACATCTTCTTAATTATCTCTTGTCCTTTAAATTTTGCTTCATATTTTTTTAAATAGTTGATAGCTGCATCTTTTAAAAAATCTAATTTATTAGTTTCTATCTTTTAGTAGAAGTAAATATAGTTACACACATTTTCCTTACAAGTATGACTTTACTCTTTTCATCATCTCATTTTGTGGCTTATGTTTACCAGCAGTTTGTATTCATTCTTTTCTCTCTTTCTTATATCTGTTGGATGGAGAATATTTTCTATATTATTTCCCACAATTTGGCTTAGTTTTAAATTATATTTCTAGTATTTTTTTTATACTTTATACATAAATCCTAATGCTTTTTAATGCTTTTTTAATGCTTTTTATTTAATCCATATGCTTTTTTTCTAACAGAATTAAAATTATTCATTATGGTATACTAAAGAATTTGTCTGGTTTTATGCTGGGTTCTTGGCATGGGGTTCCTAAAACCCTTGGACTGTCCTGAGGGTTATGTTAATGAGGTGATGCATTGTCTGCTATGCTAATGAGGGGACTTTGGGACCCAAGATAGCTTGAGGGTGGCGGCTACTCACCAGAAAGACCAGCCATGGGATTTGAGGGTTAGAACTTCTGCTACTTAATCTTCAGGAAAGGGCCTAGAGATTGAGTTCAATTATGTGACCAATAATTCGACCAATCTTGCTTCTGTAAGGAAACTCCAATAAAAGCTCTGAACACTGGGGTTCAGCAGAACTAGCTGGTACGTGAATGCATTGATTGATGTGAGGGTGACGCGCCTGCCTCCACACAGAGAGGGCAGAAAAGCTCTGTCTTCCCTTCCAGAATTATCCCCACACAACTCGTTTGATTTTTTTCCTATCCACTTTTATCCTTTACGATAAAACTAAAATCACAAGTATAGTGCATTCTTGAGTGGCATGAGTAATAATAATTGTTATTAACTAATAATAAAACACCAACAAGAGAAAATTATCAGATTTATTGAAAGTACTAAATCTGTGGCCAAACGGTCAGAAGGATGAGTAGCCTGCAGCTGTCATCGAAGGGAAAAAGCCTTCTCGAGACTTTACCCTTGAACTGTGGGATTTGTGCTAATGCCAGCTATTTAGTGTCAAAATTGAATTTTAGTAGACCTAGCAGATCTTGAGCAGTTGAGTTGAAACAGCGTATTACTATGTGCACTCCTTCAAACAAGAAAAAATATAGAGCTTTGTAAATGACACATTAAAATATTAATAGAAATTTTGCAGTCAATAATTAATTAAACCATCCCTCTATCTCACCAAGTTCCATGCTCATCTATCTTTCTTATGATGCACACATTTCATATTTTATGTGTGTGTTTTTCATTTATTTCTTTTAGGATTTAACACTTATTTGAATTTTTTATAACCTCAAGTAATTTTTATTTCTGCTGGAATTAATTCACAGTCTGATCCATGATTTTGATAACTGCCTTCCCTGAAACTTAGTTCTGTTTTGGAGGTTGATTTGAAGATTTAAACCTGGTCTAGAAAGTTCTCCTTCTCTCTCTTCCTCTGCACGTATCTAGTTGAACAGGATTTTAAGGAGACCTTTTCTTGTGCTCTTAGGGTTGTGGCTAAAGGTGGAGCTAAAACGAAAGGCACATTTCCAAGAGTGTCACCAAAAAGCTGCACATGTCTCTACAGATTGCTCTTAAGGACTGGAAAACACACTTGACTACGCGTGACGTCCACCCCTCCTTAGTTCTTTCTTCCTTCAGAGTAAAGGATTTGAGAAAGGAGGAAAGGAAATAAACCTCCTGACTTGGACCCGTGTGGCTGCTGGATCGAGGAACCACACATGGAAACCAAGATGGGCTGGGCCTACGGGCGACGTCAAACAGGGACTGCGCTGACCCTCAAGGAAAGGCCAGGTTGAGGGTAAGTACTTCTCCCACAGGCACGGGGCACAGCAACTAAAATAGAGGGCAGCAACTCCAGACCAAAACAGACCAGATCCAGCAGGTACTGTCTCGACACTCCGGCAGCCGCTTCCTTCTCCTCCCTGCTCCCCCAAACCAGGAGGACCCAGGAGAGGAACCGGGAGAGAGAGCAGGTGCGCAGGAGCCAGACCAGCCCCTGCCACTGCCCTGGATGATTCCGTCAAGCTACCAGAGCAATAGATACAGCTTGCAATGGCAGAAAAAGAAGACAGATTTTAAAATGTAAAGTTTTTAACTAAGCTAAAATAACTTAGTAAGCTGACATGACTAAAACATGTTGGAATCAGCTAGTGATGTGTGCTATGGATGAGGAAAAATAAAAATGAAGACACCCCCATGCCCCAATCTGACATTGAGCCTTCCTCCAAGCCAGCAAGCTGGTGGACCGCAGCTCCTTCCACCTGCTCCTCGGCACCCAATCCAGAAACCAGGCACCAGTTTCCTGGAAATCAGTATCTGGGCAGCCCTGGGATTCAAAGGGGAGATGACCAGGAAGGGACAGTTCATGCTTTCAGACTGAGTTTGGTTTGGGGCACTACTGTTCTTTAACTCTAAGCTACCTCCGCCTGCCTCCAGACCCAGAGCTTGGCGGGCCCACGTGATACCCCAACTCATCGCTGCTCGGCATTGCTCCCGTTTTCTGGTTCACCTACAGTTTCACATAATACTGTTTGTACTATCATATTTTTAAAATAGCTTATTTATCTTTGATGTGTATTTTGTGCAAAAAAGTCTCAAATTATGGACTTAATGATACTTTATTTACCAGAACTCTTGACTTATATTCTATAAACTCTTAAATACATCCTTTTTTTCCTTCAACAGCTTCTAAAACATCAGTGCTGCTTACTTAGTTCAGGGCCTGCACAGAAGGTGTTTAGTAAGTGGCACCTGGGAATGTGAATGGGTGACTTTGCCAGAAAAGGGCTCCTGTAATAAAGATAGCGTGAATGAGCTCCTATAAAACGTGCACAACAGTGCCTGCCACGTAACAAATGCTTAGCAAAAATGCGCTGGATGCAAAAGCTCTTAAAGTCTGAGGCTAAATTTCTCCAAGAGATATTTCCTATAGGATTTATCTCCTATATCATTGCCAATTTGCAGTGCAGTGAAATCAATTAAAGTAGATACTATGTCATTTAAAAAAATCAGAATCTAAAATGACACTTCCTCATGAAAACGCTAATTAAAATTAATAAAAGGCACCAGGCTGCTCTGCTACCCTCTGACCTCTATCCTCTTGGCACGGATAAGCCTGTGGTCCCTAATGCTATGACATAATTGGAGAACAGGAACCAAGTGTTCCTTCCTTCAGCTATTTGGGTAATATTCTAGAGTCAATAAACTGAAGGGCGGTGGCCCGCAGAGGACCCTAAGGGACCAAAAATCAAAACGGAGAGATTAAAAGTGCATCCACCCTTATGCTTCAAAGATATATTACTATATGCTACTTCCCTCTTTGTTTTAATGCTCTAGATCTCAACATCGCTGCAAATTAATTTTTTCCTGCTCCCTAAATGATTTACGCATAACCATTTCTAAAAATGACTACAGACGTGAAAGACATTTTCACTTAATAACCAACTATTAATCTCGAATTTCTTGGTGTCACTTTAGTATGAAATGCGAATGAAAATTATGCTAAACATTGCAAATTTATGGCAAACCCCAGCCCTTGATTTATATTATTATAGACGGTTTATCACCAGAAGCAATCTAAACAAAACTCCATCAGATAGATGCTACCATTTGTATTTATCTCTCCCAGCACTAAATGGTTCCCCAATTTCAGAACTATCATTAATTTCTTATAAGTGAAAATCTTTATTTCTTATCTTAATCTACAATGACTTCTCTAAGTTTTCAGAAGATTAGGATTTTCATAAAATATTCAAATAACAATTATAAATGATACTTTGTTTTCCTTGGGAAATCTAGTTACCATGATGCATAAACTATTTAAAAGGAATGGTGGTCTACCCTGATCAGGAACAGACTGGGGTCGATACTGTACCCCCTGCCCTTTAGATGATCACCTTATGATTCCAAATCAAAAGAAAAACCTTTTCGGTGTTTGTGAATATCTTAAAATGGCTTTACCTACTTCTTTAATTCTCTATTTTTATTAAATGTTCCTTCAGGGTCTTGGAAGAATTAAGCTACTGCATTGATCTAAATCAAAAGGGAGCTGTAATGATCATATTGATTCTTCACTTATTTTTTGCAATCATCTCAAAGCAGAAATACTTGTGAATATTCACCTGACCACACACCTTCACAAGCACAAAAGACAAACAATTCTGACACTCAGCCCATCTCGGTATCTCACTGTCTCCCTAACCTAAGCTTCCAGGGCCCCGCTAATACCTTTCTGATTTAAAGACTTCACAAATGAAAATTCTCCACCATTCGAAACCTTCCAGCCATGTCTCCTCTAAAACTTATAAGATAGAAATAATTGTGTCTACAGAAGTCTTCCCCAGCCAGCCTGGCTGCTACTGGTCAGATCTATGCAGCTGATAACTTCTCCTTGGTCAACAATTTGTCATCGTTTTGTCTTTACTGTTCATCTCCTTAGCATGCGAGGGGAGGTCCCTTATAAACAAGCTATTGATTTATACTACACAGAAAAATACGGGTTGATTTACATTCTATCCAAAATTTTCTTTCTCTAATTTTTTTTTCAAGCTAATATACATTCAACATCAAGTCATACTGGCATCAAGTGTCTCAGAAATAATGGAAATCACAGTGCTTTGAAGACATCCTGGTGAAGAATTCACATCACATTAGCAATGGTATCCAGGGAAGGAATAAATTCAAGGGGCCTACGTACAACATGGTGACCTTAGTTAATAACAATGAATTATTACAGGAGATTTAAAATGTTCTCACCACACATACACAAACAGACTATGTGAGGTAATGCACACGTAAACTAGCTCAATTTAGCCATTCCACAATGTACAGACATTTCAAAACATGTTGTACACAACAAAGATATACAAATTTTATTGTTAATTTTAAAAAATACAAAAATAATTACTAAACAAAAAAGTTGGCTGTATCCTCAGACATCATTACACCTGACCTCTCATGAAAAGTCACACAATTACTCTACAAACTAGGGGTTACATCAGCCATTAATTCACTAACTAGAAGACACAATTGGCACCAGGGTATATCGATATAAATCTCTGACATAAACCCTTACTTGAAAGAGGAATGTTAAATTAAAGTCACTCTAGGTCAGATAAACATCTTTCCAGGAACTGAAGTGTCTTTTGTTAAATCTTCCTTGTACAGGTTGAAGGAGGTCAGCTTTCTTTCATCAAAGACAATTCGCCTTACCATTCAGCATCCTTTGGTTTACCAAATTAAATTAAGGTCAGTACTCAAGTACTAAAGCAATGAATTGTTATCCTGGAAATAAGGATGTAGGAAAGTGAGAAGAGGGATGATTTTCTTTAGTTACCAAGTGATGTCACCATTCCAAAGTCAAAAAGCTGAAGACAAAGATAGGCTAAGTTTCACACAAAGACCTTATACTGGATTTTTTTCCTATAGAAAAATTGTTGAATAAGTTATTAGGAAAGCCATTGCCTCCTCCCTGAAATACTTAAAGACAGAAGAGATTCTACAATTTTCCCTAGAATTATAGCTATTCCAAGTGATAATCCATCCTCAAATTAGGTCCTTTTTTTTTTATAATTTACAGATTATATATATTTTTAAAAAGGCAATAAAACATTTTATACAGTAAGGAAAGCTGCTGCTAGATAAGTTTCTTAAAGTGTGGTTCCTGGACCAACACCATTAGCAACACTCAGGAACTTGAGAGGAAACGGAATCCCTGGGCCCCTCCTCGTGTACTGAGCCAGAAACTCTGGAGGTGGGGTCCAGCCACCTGGTGTTCCCAGCCCTCTGGAGGCCCTAATGTGTGCTACGGTGTGAGAACTACAACCTAGGGACCCACTGGGGGTCAGGGAGGAGCACACTCACCCTCATGAGAACTCCATCCTGGGGACACACTGGAGGTCAGGGAGGAGCACACACACCCTCATGGGAACTCCATCCTGGGGACCCACTGGGGGTCACACAGGAGCACACTCACCCTCATGGGAACTCCATCCTGCTGACACACTAGGGTCAGACAGGAGCACACACACCCTCATGGGAACTCCATCCTGGGGACACACTGGGGTTCACACAGGAGCACACACACCCTCATGAGAAATCTGACCTGGGGACCCACTGGGGGTCAGGGAGGAGCACACACACCCTCATGGGAACTCCATCCTGGGGACACACTGGGGGTCACACAGGAGCACATACACCCTCATGAGAACTCCATCCTGAGGACACACTGGGGGTCAGGGAGGAGCACACACACCCTCATGAGAACTCCATCCTGGGGACACACTGGGGGTCACACAGGAGCACACACACTCTCATGAGAACTCGTTCATGGGGACCCACTGGGGGTCAGGGAGGAGCACACTCACCCTCATGAGAACTCCATCCTGGGGACACACTGGAGGTCAGGGAGAAGCACACACACCCTCATGGGAACTCCATCCTGGGGACCCACTGGGGGTCACACAGGAGCACACTCACCCTCATGGGAACTCCATCCTGCTGACACACTAGGGTCAGACAGGAGCACACA
>CAUYRH010000932.1:0-26748 GCA_963574655.1 Perodicticus potto
GTGTGTGTGTGTGTGTGTGGTGTGTATGTGTGTGTGCTGTGGGTGAAAGGTAAGGAGAGGACCTTCCAAGAAGAGAGGGCTCACAAGAGTGGCTGTGAGGAAGGAGAAATGAAGCTAGTGTAGTCAGAGGAGAGTTAGGAGATATGGGACCAGCCCCACAGCAGAAGAAAAGCTGAGTGCCTGAACCCAGATGCTGGGAGAAACCAAAGTTTGCATGAGCTCAATGTGTAGACTTAAGTACGATAAAAACCAAGGGGCTTCAGCTGTTTTGTGACCTGCATGACTTACACTGGCCTCTCTAGCCCCTGTCATTCCCCCCTCAAAAAGACTTTCTAACTAAATAATACTTTAGGCAATGCTTTTCCTGTCCACCCAGGATGAGGTGCTGACCCAGGCCCAGCTGGGGGGAAGCTTTATGGATGTTCCAACTGCTTTTCATCCACGCACCAGGCTCGTTTGTGCCAGCTGAAAGGGCACAATAATAACAGTGGCAATTTAAATTGTGCTTCTCGCTTCCCCCCCTGAAAAGTGGCAAAGTGACTCACTGCTGTTGAATTGTCCCTCTCTATGCACCCCCCTGACCTCTTTGCAGCAGTCTAGGCTGGTTCCCTGGAGCGGAGCTGGGAGCCAGTGCTTCCAGAGGCTCTTTAGCTGAGATTGGGCTGACACCATGCCTCCCATAAATGTGTTCCCCCAAATGCAATGTATTGTTTTAATTTGGATTTCTCAGATGAGGCTGCTTGGAAGGCATTAGAGCAGCATGAGCCCCATTAAACAAGCACAGTGCCCCCTCTCACTCATGAATAATATGAAATAGGGCTCACTCAGTAGTCTTTTCTGGGAGGGGTGCACTGTATGTTTATGTACATAAAGTTTGATATGGAGGTGACTGGTCTGCTTAAAATTCACCAAATACCAACTTCTGGTCGCGATGCTATAAAAACGGATTTAGTGGGAGCTATGAAATCATTCCCTTACTCCATGCTGACCCCATCCCCCTACAAACCAGATTCCCCTGATCCTATGGCTACAAAATGCTCATTTTCAGCTCTTTCTTTCAGCACCAGGCTAAGGAGAGCTCCCAGAACCGGAGCTGGTGAGGTGCTCATGTGCCTGGAGTAAATAAAGTCTTTGAGGCAGTCAGAAAAGCAGGTAATTGGGTGGAGAAGGTATCAGTGTCTGGGAGACAAAGAAAGTAATTATGCTGCGTGCTCTTGGTGCTGTCAGTAAACTCAAAAGAAAGATTTGTCAAGAAACGATACTGTTTTATAATGACTTCAACATCCAGCAGGAATCAGGGGATTCAGGATCAGCCTCTTTCTTAGTGAGGCTACCTGGTATAGAAGGAAGGTTTAGGGAGCATGGCAGACCTGAGTTAAAATACCAACTCTGAATCCTATACTCTGTGTGACCTTGGGGAAATTACTTAACTACTCTGAGGCTGATGTGAGAAGTGTAAAATAGCGATATTCATAGTTCTATCTACCCTGCAAGATAATTATGAGGAGTTAATGCAAGTTAGAGCACTTAGCACAGTGCCTGGTACACAGTAAGTACTTGATAAATGATAACATTATTATGGTTACAATTATTGTTTGCACTGAATACCAGGCATTCTCTACAGCACCTCAGAGTTTAGAAGGAAAGACAAATAATTGCAGTTATTTATGATCATGTCATTAGAAGTATAAAGAATGTAATTGTGGTGGCTCAAAGAGGGAGCCCTTAGTCTGGAGGGAAAGGTACCGAAAAGCAGAGAAAGTTTGGTGATTCTTAAGTTAGGTCTTAAAAAAAATAAGTAGGAGTTTGTTACAAGGCCCAAGGGGAAAGGGCTTCCAGGCAATTGAATCTGCCCACACAAAGACAAAAAAGGTGTGAAACAGCAGGCCCTGAGCAAATAGCTGGGCTCAGCTGGGCACCAACTGGTAATCTCCTGTGGGGTATCAAGTTAGGCAACAAGAATCTTTACAATTTACTCCCACCAGCCCCTACACCGCGCCCTAGGCGCCCTACCTGGCCAATCATGTGCGGTGCCCTCCTCTTCTTTTCTCTAAGCAGCCAGGTAAGTTCACACCCTGCCCCAGCAGGTCTTGGAGGCACAGAGATGGACAGGCAGACAGACCCCCATCGGGGAAATCAGGTCAGCGGGCACCCCTGCCGCTGTCTGTCTTGGACCCCTACTTCCTTCCTTGTTCCAGTCCTGACCCAGTGTCCCTTCCTCCCAAATCCCCAACCACACACGTTCACCTGGGTTCTTTTAGACAACCATGTACTCTCACACACAACTCCCGTACACTCACTCACGCGGCGATCCTCCTTCAAGATACACGCTGTCTCTAGCCCTCCATCCAAGCACATACGCTGGCCATATGCGTCCACAGCACACACAGGAACACTTTACACCAAAAGACACACTGCACCCTCATACACAAACCTTTGAACACACACACCTTACTTATAGACGCACCTTGCTAACGAATACACACATTACACATCTCAGCAAACACCACCTGTAAATCCACGTTGACACCCTGCATCTAAGGATAAACACACACCAGACACACATATGCACCTCCAGCTTTAACTAGAGCACACACATACACCCACTGCCCATTCACCACATGTATACACTCATCATAGAACGACCACGAACCCGGCAAAAACAGCAAACACACCCACATCCAGACCTCACCCACATAGTCACACTATAATCCGGCAGAAACATCCAACCTACAAGCATGCACACACAAACACATGTTCCGTGTCAGAGTACAAACCAAATACACACCACACCAAGCACTCGGGCTAAAACATGACCCCGTGCACACACACCCCCACACCCAGCCACACACCGATCGCACACAAAACGTGCCGCACTCTCTCTCGCGCGCGCGCGCACACACGCGTACATTCATACATACATACACACGGCCCGCCCCCCGCCTTCCCTCTGGGCGGAAGAGAGGGGGGCGCGGAGAGGAGGGGGAATCAGGCAGGGAGGATGGGCGGACGAGGCGGGCGTGCACAGACGCTCTTTCCTTTGACCTGGGGTGTTGCCCTCGTGTTCCCCATTCCCATTCAAGGGGAGGGAGTGAGTTGGGTCCAGGCAGAATCCAGTTGGAACCCGGGAAAACCTGAAGCTCCGCGAGTTAGCGGGCGGGCGCGAGGGCTCCGCGGGGACCCTGACTCAGCGGGCGGTCTACGGACCTCGCCGGAGGCTCCTCCTCCCTGCCCCTTCCCTCTGGCCCCTTCACCCCGCCACTGCCTTGACCTCTGACCTCTCCCCCCCAGCAATTTGCTTGTTACTCCCCTACGGGAGGGAGCGGACGACTGTTAGGTATGGAAGGCTTTATTGGTTCAAGAAGTAAGGAGTTGAAAACAGCAGACAAGCTTTTTTCGAAACCTGTTCTAATCTCCCTTGAAGATTTCTTTTAACGGAGAGCTCACTGTTTTGCAAGGCAATGTATTTTCTACATAAAAGAAACTGACCCCTGGCAGGACACATAGTGGGGGGCTATAAACGATCTTCCCTCCCCCTATGTCACCAAATCTGGCGAGGTTATCTGCAGCCTGGCACTGGCCCAGGACACCTCTTGGGCAGTCGGTGAGCATTTTTCTTAGCGCAAAAACCCTCCGGAGAATAGCGGACCGGGACTGGGCGCCACCAGCAGCAGGTGGCGTTATAGTCGCTAATGGCGTTTTGCACTTTGGGCGGCATAGTCCCGCGGGAAGTTCTGACCAGGCTGCAGGTTGCCCGTGGCCAGATGACCTTCTGTCTCCTGTTCTCTCCTTGCCTCCTTTCTGGAGGATCTGGAGGGAAAGGGAGCAAAGGCAAAGGAGCCCTGCCTTCTTCCACGACTGCCTGTCGCATTGTTTAAAGTGCTGCACAAAGCACACAAACTTCGGAGTTGTTCTAGGTTCGAATCCCCGCTCTGCCACTTCCTCACTGTTTACCTTGGCAAATCGCTGGCTTAGGTCGTGAGGTAGTTGTGAGTTTTAGGAGAGGTAACATGTGAGGCATTTGTCACAGTTAAGATACTGACGATGTCCATTCTTTCCCCCACCCTTATGAAAAAGATTAAGATATAGTAGTTTGGGGTAAAGGGAATCAGAGGCTTGGAGGGGGTCATGGCTGCAAGCTGATGCCCCCCCAAACCAAGCCAGACAGGCAGAGAGGATGGGCAGGGATTCAGTTAACTTGTAATGTATTGTGTTTAAGGGAAGTGTCTGAACTAACAATTTAGTGATGTCACTTACTGGCAACAAGAAAGTCCAGGTGACAACTCTGAGCCCCAGGGTTGGGATGAAGCCTTTCTTCCCATCACCTCCCTTCCTCATGGGGACTTCCTAGTTTACACCTTTGCATTAATTTACCCCCTTACCAAGGTACTATATTCATATTTTTAAACTTGTAGGGAGCACTCATTGGGCGCTAGGGATGTCCTGCCAGACACACAGCACAGTCTCTATACACACAGCAAAGAGGTGTCAGGGTGAAATCCCCTGGCAATACTGAGTCTCGAGAGTGTGTGAGGAGTTATCATAAGGAACCTTAGAGAGAAGACTCCCTCCAATGTGGCACACCATGGGGACAAAGGGTAGTGCTTTGGCTAAGGGGCTGTTCCATTCCTCCTCAGTCAATTAAGAAGAAAGCCTCTTTCCTGAAGGGCAGAGACCCTAGACAGGTAGAGGGTGAGTCACTGTGTCAGGATTGGGCAGCAGAGGTGGTGCTAAAGTGGCAATGAATCAGTCTGAGATGGCGCAGGAATAGTACCTGAGCGACGATGAGAAGGCAGATGAGGCAGGAGCCTGAGCCCTGGAGGCTGATAGTAAGGGGTAGACTGTCTATTTTCAAATGCAGAGAGTGAGTTTCTAACCCACCTCCTCACTTTCACCCCCATAAAGTCCCCACCTATAGCACCGGCAAAGAAGGAAGTAGAGTGGAAAGCATCCTTCCTGGGAGAGTGTTCAAAAGAACTGGGTTCTAATTATGACTCTACTACTTGTGGCCTTAGGCTAGCTACTTTACCCCTTTGGGTTTCAGTATCAAGGTCAGTATTAAGTACTTTACCTATGTTATTTTACATACTCTTCTTCACAGTGTTATGAGGTAAATATTTATTACCCTATCTTTTCAGTGGAGAAAACTGAGGCTAAACTATATTTAGTTACTTACCTTCTCTCTATATATCATGAGGTCTTTGTGTATTTATGTTACCAAGGCAATTGCTGTAATCCAAGTAAATAACCTGCCAGTCCTCTGCCTAAATTGGATCCCTATGCAGTCATGTTCAAGTCATGTCTCCCAGCTGGCCCCAACACCAACGCATGTTACTGGCTCCTTGGATTGATTTTTCTTTCATCTCCTGTGATGTCCCCCCCCCCTCAAGTCTTTTCCTGGAATATCAGTCTAAAATCCTACATTAAAGGCAAGCAATGCCAAAAAGATGCACCTCAATATCAGCTCCTTATCACTGGGCAGGGTGGGGGTGATTGACTGTAGGATGATGCAGTGAGAAAGGGGAGCAGAACTGCCAGGGCCAGAAGGAGGGGCTGCAGGAAAATCCAGTGGGGTGGGGGATAGAGGAAAGAAAAATAGGAGAGAGGGAATATGAATATAAATATGAGTGCCATGGATAAATTGGACCAGCTTAAAATGGCTGCTCCCTCCCTTTCTCCCCCTCTCCTGATCTGATGCTCTAGAATATATAAAGGGGAGGCACCCTGCCCATTTCCAACAGGAGGGGAGGGAGAGATACTTTTCTTTAATGGAAAAGGAAATTGTACTGAACGTTCAATTTAGACTCTTATGTTGGGTAAGATTTATTTAATTCCAAGAGGGAGGAGGTCAAGGCCATTGTGGTGGTAATGATGATGGTGAGGTGGCACATAAATTGAAAAGGGCATCACCAATGCTGCTGCCAGAGCCAAAGCTCCTTGTCTTTACTAGGAGACAAGAAAAACTTGCTATTGCACTTGTGGATCTCATTTCCCATCCAGGCCCCCAAGAGCTGCATCTCTGAACCTTTGGGGAATAAGTCCAGATATTTCTGGGCTTCCAAGTAGCTATGCTTGGAGTTAGAAGCTGTGCTCTCTCCTTTCCCCTCCTTTTCTTCCTTCTCTCCCTAGGACAGGCTCTGCTTCCCCCTTCTTAACTCTTTCTGTACTGGCCCATAGTTTCTGACATTCTTGACTCTTCTCTCCTTTTTCCCCCCGTTTCTTTTGTTCTTTGTCAACAACCCTCTCTCTTTGTCCATTTACTTGGCCCAAAAGAGGAGAGAATTCAATTGGAAAGGGGTGTGATTATGTATCTGAAATTTCCTTTACTTGAGATCTTTCATTTATAACCCCATATTGCCCTTGGTGCATCAGATAAGAACATTTAGCTCTTGTAAATAGTATGTTTTTGCTTGGTTGAATGGTGATTTTTCTATATAGATAGTGGGTGCAGATTAGAAGAGGATATTTTTGGAAGAGGTATTAAAAGATAAGAAGGTTTGGGTAGATGTGAATGGCCTGCTGACTTCCTTAGGGGCCTAGATATGCAAAGAAGACAGAATAAGAAAACTGAAGACTGTGTTAGGGGAGGGCTGGGGGGGGTAGGTGACAGACCATTGCCATCAGGTGGGTGGAGAACTTTGTGAAGTCACCTTCTGTTTGCTCTTGTTGCTCATTGAATTTTGAACAAAATGACTTTTTTTTCTCTGAGTTTGGAAGAGCAAAGGCCCTGCATAAGACTGGGAAGCAAAGGGCAGTAAGAGCGAGGCAAGGAGGGGAAGGGGCTGTTCCTCGTGCAGGCCCTGTGTACAAAGGCTGTTCCTTGCCCTGGAATGCTACAAAAGTCAGGGCAGAAGGGAGGCAAAAAGTGAACCAAGCTGGGATGTAGGAGTTCTGGACCTTCATCTTGGCTCGATCACTAATTAGCTGTGTCCTTGGGTAAGTTCCATAGCCATCTGAACCTCCACTTCTGCTTTTCTTCACCTGTACCGTGAGATTATGCGGCATGACCAGGGGAGGGGAAATTCAGTGCACTTAGAAGGAAGGGATCCTTGAGCTGAATCTTAAAAGGAGAGATTAGCTTTGAATGAGAGGAAGAGAAGATCTGAGGGTACTGTGAAAAACAGTGGGCGTGGCCCAGGGAATTCAGCAAACAGGTAGTAAGGCACTGAGCTGGTTGCTCTGTAGAGAATTGCTGTGAATCAGCCCCCTCCCCATTGCAGAAAGGTTTACAGAGAGCTGGGGGAATCATAGCGACAGAGCCAAGCGCTGGCGGTGTCTGTAGCTTGTCTTGGGACTAACAGTGGCCGGGATGCCACTTTTCCCATCATGCAGCCTCCTTTTCCCTGGCCACACCATGAGGGTTGCCAAGAGGTAGTGCAGGGGCAGAGCTGGAAGGGCCTGAGCACAGCCCACTGAGAGGCATGAGAGGGGAAGGGGAGGGCATCCCCTTGAAGGAGGGAGAGGGAGGGAGGGAGGGAGAGGAGTCCAGAGCATACTGAACGAGTTGCCTGGGCTTTTGCATTTGATGGCTGAAACATAAAGCGCCCAAGAAAGATTTCATTTTTCGAATTCTCAGCAGGGCAGGCAGAGGAGAGTGGTTTCTGAGCACTCGCCACAGGGCTTGGATTAACTTTGCAGGTTCTGCGCTCCCTGCAGTTACATAAGGGGCAGGATAAGCACGTGGTGCAACCCAACCTAGCTCGAAGGCTGCACTGCTGCTGTGGCAGCCAGAGGCCAAAGACAAGCCCACTAGGGGGAAGGTGCAGAGTCCACAGCCCCTCCACCCCCACTTCTATCCCTTGCTCTGGGCAAAGGGAGTGCAGTGGGCGAGGACTCAGGTAGGGAGGAGGGAGATCAGCTCAGACACCAGCATCCTGGCACCCAGAGGCCTGCTCAGAGAGATTGGGCAGCTCTGCAAATACGGATAGCAGTCCTGTGGCCCTGTGGCCTGGAGTTGGCTAAGTCCCTTAAAAGAATCAAGGACTCTGTAGAGAAGGGGGATGTGACTCTGTTGTTCTTATAGATAAAGCGGATAATAATAAATTATGCCAGTTGTATTTCAGGCTTGGAGATGCTCTGTGACTTGCCCAAGGCCACCCGGCTGCTTAGTGACTGAGTAGACATTCTGAATCTAGACTAGGACTTTTGTTTTCACCACATAGCCCAAACAGGGGTCTCCTTTTGAAAGCGGATAGACAGACAGACAGACTGACTGACTGATGATGATATTTTTAAAATACGGTTATTTTAGTGTAGTTTTAAAATACCCTTCCTAGCATGAAAATTCCAGGGAAAAACATCTCTCTCAGCCCCAATTCCCTATGACAGCCACTCAGACAGGATTTTGAAAAAAGGAAACAAGCAGAAAACTGAATGCTTGTTGGGGCAGATACAATCAAAGGAGATGAGGCGCTGGTAGGGGTTGGGGGGAAAGGTAGAGGAGAAGGAGCTCTCAACACAGCTTCTGAGAACTTCTTTATTCTGAAGGTGGGGATGCATTTGTCCAGATGGACGTCTGCGTGTAGGACCGTGTGTGTGTCTAAAAGGGCGTGTGTCTCTCAAAGAGGCAAGCTTTGTGGAGGGGGAGGGGAGGGGAGAAGATGGGAAGAATGAATCGGAATTTACTCAGTGCACACTAACAACATGCAGCTGAGTAAGAGTCTGTCCGGTGCTGGTGGATCTGGGGAAAAAGTCAACTCTTATTATTTCTTAAAGGAACAAAGAGAGGAAATATATTAAAATGAGTGCAGAAAAGGATCATGTTAGACACGTAGGACTTTCTTGATAGTCTTTCAGATACGTGGTGTTTATGTGACCTTCAACTGGACAGCATGATCCTAAGGGCAGAAACTGGGGCTTTCCACTCCAGATGACTTTCCGTTTCCCTTTGCCATCCCCAGCATGGATGACGTGCTTACTTTGCTGAGGAAGCCAAAAGTAGGGACTAAATCCCTTTTTGTGGGCCTGGCTAGCTTTGTTCTCCATTTTACAGACTACACTTAATCCCGCCACGCCCCACACTCAGCTGCCTTGCATCTCTCACCATGAGAGACCCAGTGAAGAAACAGTTCATCTTATCCCACCTGAAAGTGTGTTTCCTGCTGGCAGTGAGTGAGCACCCATTTTCACCTTCAAAGGATGATGCAGGGCCATTCTTCATGGAGGGGGCGGTTGCTGTCTGTCTCATTCTGGATAGTAGCACTCAGTCTTCATCTCAAATTTTACTCCCCGTTATTTTGGAGGCACAATCTCTCCCCTTGGTACCCTTTGGAGGATTCTTTCATTCCATTCTGTCTTTTATTTAATCTTCGCCACAGCCATACCTACTAGGTATCATGATTTTTATTTTGTGAGGACATGGATCTGAGACTCAGAGAAGCGAGATCGTTTGGTTCAAATAGCATAGTTTAGTTTACATAGTGAACTTTTGGGTAATGAGGCTGGGATTTGAACCCTGCTTCCAGCCCAGGATCAGGAGCTTTCCAGGACACAAGGCTATCGGGTTGGGGTTAGGCTGGGGTAAGAGAATTGAAGAGATGAGTACATAGGGTCTTTAGGGCCCTTATCCCCTATCTACCCTCTCTGTCCTACCTTTCATGATAGTCTGTCTTGAAGCTGTATACATACATACATGTATATCTCCATCTAAATGAATTCCCATTTCCCCCAAATCCAGCCACTTCCTTAGAAAAGAAGTTAGTCTTGTTTTGGACTTTCCCTGTTCCAGACAGCTGATGGTAGTGATCAATATCAATGGTTTGGTGGGAAGGGCAAGTCCTGGCCCAGGGATAGGAAGGGATAGATAGCTGGTTCCCAGCTCATATTCCTTCATGGCATTTTTGTGAAACTTTAGGTAAGTCAAAACTTCTCCAGAGCCCTGGTCTGTTGTCTGTAAAATGGAGGAAAATAATCTCCAACTTACTTTCTTCCTAGGGGTTGTTGTAAGAATAAAATGGCATGATTCATTTATCGTGAATCATGAGTAGCTGTTTTAATTACAAGAGCTTTATGTTCTTTCAAACCCTCAGGGTTTATAATCTTATGATTCACCCAACAAACACTTATTGAACACCTACTGTGTGCTAGCGTCTGGAGATAATGGGCATATGGAAAGCTTTTGAGAAAATGAAAAACAGGACAAATTAGGCATTAAAACATTTTACCTCCTATTGATAGAACATCTTATTTTTTACTTCTCCCACCACAATTTAGTAGAAGCAGCATTTAAAAGGGAAAAAAGATATACATGACACAGCTTGTGATGCCAGCACTATTATGCACCCTGACACATATTGCCGATAATAGTGACAATATCTATATCTTGTTGTATTTGATGTCATGCTGCCTTATTCACGCTATGCTCTGGGATGTTTATAGCATAAAATTGCCTTTCATGATCCTGAACTTCAGTTGTTTCTTTAGTCAATAAAATTAAACAAGGGCATCCCACGTTCAATGGAATGACGACTGTACTTATTTTACAAAGATGTTGTGGTGGCTGCCTGCCTTCAGATATGACCTCCTCTGGCTTGTGGAATTAGGCTTTGATTATGTGTGCATTCTTTTGATTTCATTATTTGGTGATGCAGAATCTTGCAGCTACTGAGAGCAAAGGTGGATGGGGCAATGGAAAGAGCCCTGTAACTGAGGAGAATTGGGTGCTTGCGCAGGCTCTGCTGTTAAATTGCTATATGGCCTTGGGAAAACCCTTCTCTCTCTCTCTCAGCCTCAGTTTTCTGAACTCTCTTTCTCAGCCTCGGTTTTCTGAACTGTCAACAGTGGTTTGGGGACTCAGGGATGGCAAACGTCTCTTCTATTTCTGAACCATTCTAATATTCTAAGTAGTTCCTGAAACATGATTTTTTGTTGTTGTTGTTGTTGAAGCCAAGGCTTTTCTCAATCTGTTCTGATAGTAATATCTCCAGTTTATGAGCTTCTTCTATGACATGATAGGCTGACTTCATGCATTGAAGAGCGCTGTACCCAGATTTAACCATCTTGAGATATCACCACCCACTACATTGCTGAAAATGAGCTATTTTTCTCACAGCCTCTGTAGGCTTTGCAGAAATGGAAGTTATGGGATGACAAATTTAAGGCTAATTTTTTAATGCTCAGGGATGAATGAGGTAAGGTGTCAGCAGATCAAATTGGTGCTCAAATGTTTTAATATAAAGACCCATATCTTGTTCCCATGTTGTGATATATTAATGAAGATTATCTACTGTCACTGCCAGTAGACATTTGAATAATGTAGCTGCAATGTATTTTGGGTATCCAGCCCCATTCCCTATCAACTTCCTAACCTCTGAAGCAGAAGCTTGGAGCAAAATTCTTATTGTGCTTTAAAGTGCCTAATTTATGAAGACACAGGTGAGCACTGTACTATTCCTAACTATTTTATTAAGGTAATGGGGTAAATTAGTCCTCTACATTGTGAAGACTGTGGATTTGTGTCTAGCTGAAAACATTTCTGTCCATGCATTGTCAAAACGGGTGACCTTTCTGATGTTTACTGGTTTCTCCATCTGAGCTCTGCATTTTGGGAAGACTCAAAGTGCAGGCTTGATGCCACCCAAGTTTTCTCCTTTTTGTATTGCTGGGGACTTGATTTGGGTCTCCCTCTACTCTTTGTTCAAATTCTCCCTCTTGATGCCTGCTAATATTCTAGCCTTTTTATTGATCCAAATGATTAGTAAATGATCACATTGCTAGTGACAATGTAATACTGGATGGTTTGAAAGTGAAATAAATTTGGGGACATACAGACATTTTACTAATCTGAAGGATAACATTTGAAATATTGACCTATGTAGGTAGTTTTTCTTTTCTAAATTTTATAAGCTGATTTTTTTTTTTAATACTTGACCTTAACGAAGCTGGAGAGTGGAGAAGAACAACTTCTTTCCAATAGTCATGTGAGATCTCTTTACTCTGTATTAAATTAATTCAAATTTAGACAAGATCAAACACAGTAGGTTCATCCAAGACCTAGTAAACTCAGGTCCACTGCAAAGAACCTTTAAGGTTAATATTTTTATTATAAAACAATGCTAAATATCACATATACATTATTAATTCAATTCTAACACAAACACTGAAATGAATAGTGCTTCGTTTCCCCATTTTATAAGGAAGTCACTAGGTCTCAGAGAATTCAGTTAACTTCCCTAAGACCACACAGCTCAGAAGTTATAAAGCTTGGTTTTGAAATGAGTTCTCTTTGCCTCTTACTCCAGTATCTAGTACAGACATTTGTCTAAAGACACTGTTTTTGCAAATGTCTTGACTTCTAGACTGAAACCGTGCCAGGTTGCTTTCATCTTCCTTCTTATCTTTCTCATCTCACGGTCACTTCAGGCTAGTGCCATGGCATACTGAAAAGGAAAGGGGAAGACACTTTGCAGCAAGAGAGGTCCCTTGGCACCTCATTCTTGGTGGGAAGCCTCCTTTTGTGTTCAGCTTGGAAAGTCAGGCCCTAGGATGAGTATTCAGACCTCAAGAACCTGTTATAGGCCTCTCTTATAGTGTTGAAGCCAACCTATTCTTCTCCCCTCTCCATCCTACCCATCTGCTTCTTGTCTGGGCACACTGGTCTTCCTAACTCTGCTTCTGTCTTGTAACCTACTGGTACCTTGCAGAGGGTTGAAAGCAAGTAAGACAGTGAATGTTTTGCTGCTAGAACTGTGGCATATAATTGCTCTTAAGTTTAGCCTTGTATGTTGGAGCAGGAAGGCAATGACAAATGGTTTATTATAAGGCCTTTGATTTCCTTTGGAATTGTAAGCTTCTAGACTGACTCATCTCTCAAAGGGTTTTCTCTTTGTGCCTTTCTCTCTCTCTCCTTTTTGGGCTGTTGTTGATTTGGGGTTTTACTTATTTGGGGGGAAAAGGAGGGATTGATTTGCATCCTGGTTTTATATGAAAGAACCAGCTATGCTCTTTGGAGGACCAGTTCTGGCAAGGCTAGATAAGAAGAAAGAACAAAAACCTCAAGACTGGTACAAAAAAATGTCCAGATTGGGGCAAGGGAAGAGATGTTAGAAAAATTAAGCCAAAAGAAGGGTGTGTGTCAGGTTGACACCCTTATAATAGACTCTGGATCTATTATCTCCACTGGGGAATTGCTAGAGGCTTAGTCTGGGACCATGGTTAGATGCATGGGCCTTTGATTAAAATGGTCATTTTGTGGTTGCAGTTTGGTGCTTGGACTTAAGAGTGTTAACTTTGGGTCCAGAGAATGGGGCTATGCAGTTGAAGGAGCTTTAAAATATATGCTAGGGATTTCTTCTTGGCTTAGTTCAAAAGTCATAGAAAGAGCCTTCATTTTTTCTTATAGTGTGCTTATTTCTGACACCTGTGGCTTTGGCCATTAAGGAAAGCGAGCAAAAAAAGAATTTTGGGAAAAAAATCCTGGTGTGATATATTTTTTGACAGAAGATAGCTCATTTATTTAGGCGATTGCATCACAAACCCTTACCTAGCTTTTCTCTGCACTCTCATGATAAGCTTTCCCCATAATATATAGAAGATTATTGGAAAACTTCATGGGAAAAGGAAGCACCGAAAAGTGGCATATAACTACTTTCCTTCTTGTCAAAAGGTTTAATTCCCCATTTCCCAAATTACCTTCTCTAACAGGAACGAGCATGCACACATTCACCCAAAGCATAAACTTGGGAGTTATCCTAAATTATTTCTTTTCCATTACAACTGAAGTTTTCTCTAAGTCCTGTCAACACCATTTGTAAAATCCATCCCCTACTTCAGCACCATTGACACTGACTTGTTTCAGTATCCCTTGCCTCTTGGCCGGTACCTACTTCAGGTTCTCTACCTAAACCAGGCTTTTTCATGGCTCCCTGTGGTTTTTCCAAGGTTACTCTGTCACTCCCTGCTTAAAAACCTGCAGTAGTTCCCTATTGCCTTCAGGAGAAAATCCAACTCCTTACATGGCTTACAGGGCCACTCATGATCTCATCCCTGCCTATCGAGATTTATCTCCTTCCAATCCCTTTATACAGCTTCAAGAAGATGACAACCTCTCTCCCATCTCTTTGCCTTTGCACAAGCTGTTCTCTCTCTGGACACTCCCCCCTCCCTGTCTCCAGGCAGACTTAGACGTTTTCTCCTTACTGATCTCATGGTACTTTGTTTATATCTTGGCAGACTGACTTATCACAAGGTTTTGTAAATTGTTGCTAACCTATGTATCTCCTTCACTGCGCTGCTAAATCTTTTATAAAAAAAGTAGAATTATCTTGCTCATCCTTTGAGTCTGTAAAACCTGGCACAAAGGCAGGCAATTAATACAGGTTTTTTTTTCTTTTAATGAATGAATGAAAAAACAAATAAGTCATAATGTACAGAAAAGGATTCCATGTGGGGTAAAAGGAGATGCCCAGTGGGAGACGTCATGCAGTCTGGAAGTGGTATGGGCTAGTGGGCACCATGGGGATGGCTTATCATATGAAACAGGTTTACCATTACGCTAAGACAAACTCCACTCTTATCACTGATTCTACATAGGGAGTCTCACTAGAAGTTATGTTTGTTTCGGTAAAAATGGATATTTTTCATGAAAAAATGATATAATTAAGTTGTACAATTCCAGGTAAATAGAGGAAAGGCAAAAGGCAAACAAAATCTCCCCACTTAATGCAGATGTTGCTTGGCATTTGTGAGCATTTCCTTCAGTCTTGTATTTTTATGTATGTTTTTCTTCACATAGTTGTAACAATAATTAACAAAATTCTGTATTTTTGTATTTGTTGTTAGAAAGCTATTTGTAAACATCTCTTTAATGATTACATAATTTTCCATACTGTGGTCATTACATAATTTACATAACTAGTCTCATTGCTATGATAGCTCTTCTTCCCTTATTTATTTACTTTACTGGTATGGATCATGCGCATATGGTTTCTTCCGTCTGTAGGATGATTTCATTAGGATAGATTCCTAGAAGAGGAATTACTGGATCACAGGGCCTGGGGATGATTTTTGGCTCCAGATCCATATGTCCAGTATGTTTTTTGGAAGAACTGTATAACTTTGCAGTGCTCCTAACCTAGATGAAAGTTCCCTACTTACTCAACAGCACTGAGTATCATCGTGAAAAAGTAAAAATAAGCTCTATCAAGGTTCTAATTAATTAATGGGAAATGCTATATTTCTCTTGTCTTAAAAGTACCTTTCAAATGAGATTAATTTTCTTTTCCTTTTTTTTTTGTTTCTACTTTTTTTGATAATTATGTTTTCTCTTTTCTGGACTATCTGTGCAGGGCTGATTTTTTTTTTTTTGAGTTGAATTTTTTTTTTAATAAGCAACCAGAAGCTGCTCTGCTTGAGGGTGAAGCCGCCTCCCAGTTTTCCCTCCCCTTCACCCCCCCATCATTCCCTCCTAGTTCCCTCCACTAGGTCCAGTGACAATTGGATGATGCAGCTTTGATAATGATCTGATCCTAGAATGGGTGGCTGCATCCCTTTTCGGAAGATAGCAAGGGCATTAAGCCCCAACATCATGCCCCTTTTGCTGTTGTTGTCCACCTTCATCATTTTAGTGAATGTCCTGGGAGGCTCCCCGGACTACAACCCGGTCCGCAAGATGAAGATGATATCAATCCACAGCCTCTCAGAGTTGGAGCGTCTGAAGCTGCAAGAGACTGCTTATCATGAACTCGTGGCCAGACATTTCCTCTCGGAATTCAAACCTGACAGAGGTAAGCTGTCCCCCGGAGTGTGGCATCCTCACCTTTGGGTGAGTGGACCCTCTGGGCAGGACGGGACGGATCAGGGGTCCAAGAGGGTGGGAGGGGCTCGCGTTTGGTTTCGGACCTGGTGGGTTCTCCTGGCCCCTGGGGAACCGAGGAAGTGGGAGTTGAAGGCTGTTTGTTGAATTGTAGACGAGATACAGTTGAGTTAGGTCGAAGCCTGAGAGTTGAGAAGCAGTAACAGAGACAGGCAGATGTCAGAGACAGACACGTGGACAGAGGACGGGTGAAGAGAGTCAGACACAGCAGGTGCGGTGGGAGAATCCGAGCAATACCGAGGCTCTGAGGGACACTCTAAGAGACTACTGAGGTAAGACAGAGACATCGCGGTTGAGAGACGTAGAGTAGAGGGAGATGGGGAGATGGTGAAAGGGAGCCAAAGAGAGACACGCACCAAGCCGTGAGATGAGCCGAAGTACGGTGCGGACGGGGTTTGCCGGGGTGCGGGCTCGGGTTGGGGGTGCGGGGGAAGTGGCAGGCGAGAGGTGCGCTGCGAGCGCTGCCCACCTCAGCTGGCTGCCGGGGAGCGAGCGGGATGCAACGCAGGATGTAGTTCGAGAACACCAGGGCATCTCAAGGGTACAAGCGCGGATCCGGCTGCTGAGGCTACGGGAGCAGAACGGGGGTCGTGCGGGCTGGAGGGCGTCCCAGCAAGGTGGGAAAGTGCAAGGGGCGTCTGGTTCGTTAGGCGCGCGCAGCGCAAGCAGCTAGAACCGGGTAAAGCGAGGGGTGAGGAGACCCTGCGGGCAGCCACCCCGGCCGGGTTCAGCCAGGTGTAGCCACTTCTCGGGCTGCAGAGCGGAGAGCCGACGGCAACCGTAGTTAGAGCGCGCCCACGGGAACTTGGCGACCCCTACCCGCGGTGGCGCTGCGGGCACAGCCCCTCCCCTCTTCTGTTGCGTGATCCGGACGCCGCAGAGCTCTTGAATTTATGTTTTTAAGTGTTGTGATGCGCGACTACTGGTGCGTAGCAAGAGGTGCGGTGCGCGCCTGTTGCCTTAGATTATCCGGTTTGGTTAAATTCTTGGAGTCTCATATGTGTTACATAGGCTTGGTTCATGTCGTCAGGCGGGGAAACTGAGGCTGAGAGAAAGCAAAACCATTTTCGCGGGCTGGGCGGGGCTGCCCCCAACCACCGCCGTCCCCCTCTCTGCTGCAGATCAATGCATTGCGATGTTTTAATCCTTTGCTAAGTCCCATTTGCCTGTGTGTGTGTGTGTGTGTGTGTGTGTGTGTGTGTGTCTTTTTTTCTCTTCCCATAGCTGTACCTAATGACCGTCCAAACACCCTGGAGAAATGGTTTCTGACTCTGAGAGGACGGCAGAGGGGTGAGGGCTTATTGTATTTTCTTTTGGAAAGAAGTATGACCCCTCTGTGGTATGACCCGTCTGTAGTATGACCCGGGCTACTGGAGACTAGGCAGTGCCCGCTGCTCCAGCACTCCTCCCGCCCCCCACAAAGCCCCTAAGGGGTGACATTAGGAAATTGTGCAATAGCTGCAGGGGCAGGGGGCGGTCCTCCCAGACCTGCCAGAGCTTTCCTGGTGGACCCAATTCGGACAGATCAACTTGAAGAAATCGACCACTTTGCTTTAAGGTGCTCACCCCGGGTAGGACCTAAGGCAGGGACCTTCAGCCCCTTCTTGGTAGTTGAGTGGAGCTGAGTCCATTTGCCAAATCACTGCAGGGTCTTTTTGGCTCCCTCCCCAGGGAGGGGCGCTGTAGATCTGAAGGGGTGGGGTTGCCTGTGGGTGGTTGCTTGGAGGAGGGCAACAGCCTCTGCAGTTCCTCCTGATTTAAGCGCTGCAGGGCTTTGACGTTTCTCATTCTTTCTCTGCCTGATTCCCCAGTCGTGTCACTCAAGACATTTGGCGTTCGCCTGGAAGAGGTGCTGATAAATGAGCTTATCCGCCGCAAGCATCTTGAACTAACAACAGCCGCGATGCAGATTGAAGAAGCCACCGGTCCAACTACTGGCCGGCGTCGTCGGGGAAACGTGGTGCAGAGGCTGTTTGGCCGCATCCGGCGCTTTTTCAGTCGCAGACGGAATGAACCCACCTTGCCCCAGGAGTTCACTCGCCGTGGGCGTCGAGTAAGTCAAATCCTCCCGGTTTCGGGCAGGAAGTCCTCCTGAGGTGTGCAGGAATGTGGGGCTGGAGAGTCAAGGCCAGCGTCCTCACGGGGAGGGGGGAACTTCACACACGGGGGAGTCGTGCGTTTGGTCTTCCACGGAAAGATTGCTTCCGGTTCTGAATGGCAGGCAGTGCTCAGGAAGGTGGGAATTGACCCTCCTTCTCCCCCATTTTAAGATGATGTGGGTTTCTCCACAGGGTGCTATATGCGTCGATTCTCTGGCCGAACTGGAAGACGGGGCTGTGTTGATGCGGGTTCTGCAACTTTCAAAAGTTTCCTTCCAGATCGGCCGGAGACTTCTGGGATCGAAGAGGAAGATGAGCCTCAATCCGGTCGCTAAGCAGATCCCACAGGTTGTTGAGACTTGCTGCAGCTTCATTGAGAAGCACGGTAAGGGAGGTGCAAATGGGTAAAATCATGGGGGGAGGCACTTAAAGGGAAAGAAGGGGTGGTCCCAAAATGGGGAAAGAAAAGAAAGAGGTCCTGGAATGAAGGGCTTGGACAACATTCCCATGACACCAGGGGAGGTCTGGATGCAGCCGGGGAGGAGAAGAGAAATGCCATGGTGGTGGGAAGGGGGTCAGAAATGATTAGTATCCCCTGGGCTTTTCTTTCAGGCTTACGCACAGTGGGGATTTTCACTGTTGAACACTCTGTGCAGAGAGTGCGTAAGGTAAATTGACTATGTTTACATGTTTGTTCCTCAGGTGAGAAAAAGTGGGAGGGGAGGGGGCCTCCCCCGGTAAACCTGAGAGGAGTGTTATGCCTGGTGGAGGGGAGCACGATCTCCTGAATGGCCCCCCAGGCACACAACATTGCCAGCCATGTCCACTGAAGCCTGGAACTTATAATGCCAAGGGGAGCCTGTCACGGGGCAGGCAGATAATTCATGCCTTCTCTCCTTTTCTCTAGCTCCGTGAAGAATTTGATAAAGGGGTGGATGTAGTGTTGGATGACAATCAGAACGTGCATGATGTGGCTGCACTCCTCAAGGAGTTTTTCCGTGACATGAGGGATTCCTTGCTGCCAGATGATCTGTACATGTCCTTCTTACTGACAGCAAGTGAGTCTTTTGCCCTCTCTTGTTGGGCAAGGAAAGGAAATATCACAGGGGCCTGGGGGAGTGAGTTCTATGGACAGAGCTCAGACTATGAGACTTCAAGGAATCAAGGCAGAATGAACGTAAGAAGATGAAAAAAACTCTCCGAAATATAATTATTATTTGTCAATTATAAATAAAAATTACAATGAAAAACTCTCTCCAGATTATTTTCTTGGTATCTCTTAATTTCCCATTATAAATCTGTTGCTTTGAAATTTCTCTATAGGTTTCCAAGCTGTGTATAACCTTTTAGGGCAAAGAAAAATACAGGAGGTCTGATTTAAATGAGAGTACTTCTTGCTTTCAGGGCTCCTGAGTTCAAATGCTTTGGAAATGAGCAATGGCAATTTGCCTGAGTACTTACTCTATAGGTGTCAGCAATTTTCTACCAGAATCTCATTCTCTTTGGTGTCAGGCTGCTGCCAATGCTAGCCCCCTTAGTCAGCCCCTGCTTTCCTTTCTCTAGCTCTGAAGCCCCAGGATCAGCTTTCTGCCCTGCAGTTGCTGGTCTACCTGCTGCCACCCAGCCACAGTGACACCCTGGAGCGTCTGCTGAAGGCCCTGCATAAAATCACTGAGTACTGTGAGGACTCCATTGGCGATGATGGACAGCTGGTAAACAGATCTGGGAAAGGGTAGTGAGGACTATAAGATGGGATATGTGTTCGAGTATATAGGCAAGGTGGGGAGGAGTGGAAAGGGGAAAGAGTTAGACAAATCTATCTGTACAACTTCCAGTACTAGGTCAGGGTCAATCACATTCTGTATTCCCTTACCTAGGTTTCAGGCAACCGTATGACTTCTAATAATTTGGCCTTGGCATTTGGATCTACTCTTCTGAAGAAGGGACGGTTTGGAAAGAGGGAGTCCAGGAAAACAAAGCTGGGGATTGACCACTATGTTGCTTCTGTCAATGTGGTCCGTGCAATGATTGATAACTGGGATGTCCTCTTCCAGGTAGGTGGAAGTTTTGGATACACTTATTATCTATATCCCTCTCCTGTACCCCAAACTAGAGACAGTTGTACTTGCATCATTGTAGGCAGACATAGCAGGCAGTCACAACAACTTCCAGTCTAGACATTCCTCCAGCATTAGCTGGTCATGGTGCATTCAGTCCTGAGTACTCCACAGAGATGTATATAAATGAAAAGGTGCTATGCAATAAAGGCTAATGTTACTAATGTTGCCCTCAGGTGCCTCCCAATATTCAGAGGCAAGTTGCTAAGCGTGTGTGGAAATCCAGCCCAGAAGCCATTGATTTTATCCGACGCAGGAACCTGAGGAAGATCCAGTGAGTATATTTTGGAGTTTGTTAATGCTTAGCTTGAAGCACATTCTCCCACGGAGTCTTTCAACTCCAGATCATCTTTATATTAATTAATGTAAGTCCACAAACTAACTGACATTTTCAAATTTCTTCCCATCCAGGAGTGCACGCATAAAGATGGAAGAGGATGCTTTACTTTCTGATCCAGCGGAAACTTCTGCTGAAGTCCGGGCTGCTATCCTTGCTCAAAGCAGGCCCTTTGATGAAGGTCAGTTCCCTGCTGGAGGTCAGGCCCATGCTGGAGGTCAGGCCCTTACAGAAGGTCATTTCCTTGCTGAAGGTCAGGCCCTTCGTGAAGGCCAGGCCCTTCCTGAAGGGCAGGTCCTTGCTGAAGATGAGTCCTTTGAGGAAGATGTGCCAGTCATTGAAGAGCTAGTATTTGAATATCTCAATCAAGGAGTAGCCTTTGGAGAAGTTCAAGGTCTTGAGATCCCAAATGACCTTGATATTCAAGGCCCACATCTTGAAAGCATACCAGAACTTGATGAGGAAGAAGATGATGATGATACCCTGAATTTTGATGATCTTCCTCCCATTGAAGATATTCTAGAACCTGATGATGAAATTCCAGAACTCGTTGAGCTCCAAAACGTTGAAGAAACACCATATTTTGATATGGTCCCAGGCCCCGAAGGAGCCCCAGATGTGCAAGAAATTCTGAACCCTGTAGAAAACTCAAACCATAACCTTGAAGAAGGACAAGATTTTGAAGATCACCAAAACCTGGACCTTGCAGAAGTTCCCTATCTTGATGTAATCCCAAATAGTCCAGAAGCCTCAGTTACTAATGAAAACCCAAATAATGAAGAAGCCCCAGAAACCAATGAAATCCCAGACCCTGCAGAGGCCTCAGAAAATGAAGATAATGAAGAAACCCAAGATTCTGAAGAATATCCAAGTCTTGAAGAGGTCCCAGCTGTTGATGAAGTTCCAAATTATGAAGCCTCATCTGATGAAGAGATCCCAGACCATGAAACTCCAGAGGTAAATGGGATTTCAGACTCCGAAGAAGACCTTGATTTTGAAGAAGTCCCAGCTCTTCATGTGGTACCAAGCCCTGAAGAAGCCCCGGGTGGACATGAAATCCTGAACCCTGAAGAACCACCAGAGGTTAATGGATTCTCAGACTCTGATGAAGACACCAATTTTGAAGAGGTCCCAGATTTTGAAGGAATCCCAAATGATGACGAAGTCTCAGATACTGAAGAAATCCCAGATCACGAGGAAGCTGAAGAGATCAATGGAATTGCAGGCTCAGATGAAGACTCCAACCCTGAAGAGGTCCCAGCTCTTCATGTGGTTACAAGTTCCGAGGATATCTCTGATTTTGATGAAATTCAAGGCCAGGGAGAATCCTCAGATGTGAGTGCAGTCCCAAACAATGAAGAAGCCTCAGATAATGAAGAAATTCCAGGACACGAAGAAGCCCCTGAGGTCAGTGGTAACCAAGACTCTGAAGAAAATCCCAATGTGGAAGAGGACTCAGTTCTCAGCGTGGTCCCAGAGCCTGAGGATGCCCCAATTCGCGGTGAAGTTCCAGATTCTCTGAGAGACCAAGACAGTGAATTCCAAGATGACGCTACCATTGTGGCTCCAGAGACTGAAGATGTCTCCATCCTCAATACAATTCCAGACCTGGTACAAGACCCGGCGGTCAATCTTGAAGAAATTGTAAACGTGGAAGAAGTCCCGGTGCCTAAAGATCTCGACCCGAAAGAAGATCAGAATCAAAACACAGTCCAGTTTCATAAAGAAGGTGCAGATGATGCATTTCCCGTAGATAACCCTGAATTTCAAAGCAAGTCTCTTTACAGGTCCTCCCCAGAGTCATCGAAGAGCAACACTTACTTTCTCTCTTCCGTACCATATTGTAAGCTTTCGGCTCCAGCTTTGTTACTCATTTGTTTGGTGAAATTAATCAGGCTACTTGTAGGGTGGTGGTGGTTAGTAGGAGATCGCCCTCTTCCCCAACCCCCTGGTGATATTGTTCATTTTCTCTGAGCACAGGGTACCTGTCTTACTCTTTCTCTTCCCTGACTGAGCTCTTCACTCAGCTTTCACGGTGGGCTCAGATTTAGAGATCTGTGTTCTACTGTTAGGCTGCAGTTTTCTTACATGTCAAATGGAGATAATCATTCCTGCCCTACCTTCTTGCCTCATACTGTATTTGAAACTCAAAATTAGGTCTTAGTGCCTTGGGTGCTGTGCAAAAGACGAAGTCTAGAAACATAAGGAGTTAACATTGTTACTATTTTCCAGGTTCCTCTGAGGAGCCAGATGTGCCTCCCGGCACTGCCCGTTCCCATGACGATGAGGAAGGAGCGGGTAACCCCCCCATTCCGGAGCAAGACCGCCCATTGCTCCGTGTGCCCCGGGAGAAGGAAGCCAAAACTGGCACCAGCTACTTCTTTCCTTAGATGTTTTTCCTTCTATAAGGTGCCGGACAGGGGAAAAGGGTGGGGGTAGACCTGAGATGTCACACGAAACATTAAAGAGAGTCTCGAAGGTAAAGACCTGAGGGCGAGGAGTTCCACCTGATGCTCGGGTCAGGAGGGAAATTCCAAACACACTGCCAGCCCCTTCACTGGGGATGCTTGTTCTCTTCAGCTGGCAAAAGCAGAGATGTTTCTGTGTCATGCCCAGGCTCCCTGGTGCTACCTTGCCTTTCTCTTTTACCCCTGATCCTGGCTTTCTCTCACTACAGCCTGTCCTTTAATTGATGTGACATTTGTGGTAAACACCTGTCCCAGAGAAGCTCACAAATCTCGAGGTGCTTTCCCCCCCTCAAAGGGGATTGCATGTTTTTCCTGACTTTCCTACCCTCCTCTCAAGAGCTCAATTGGAAAGGCCCTCAAGAGGCATGCTAGAACGTTAGGTCAGCCTACTGACAGCTGACAAACAATTAATGCTAAACCATGTCACACCAACTCATAGCCGTGTCCCCGCAGCAACTTCACCACCTCAGGATTTTTTTCCCCCAAATTATTTAGACCAATGGCTCGTCAAACAGCCACCCCCCAAATTCTGTGCAGTTTTGCTCAGGTCGTGTCAACAGGGAAACCTCAAGTGTAAGTCTAACTAGCTTTTCTGGGGTCAAAAGTTAGAGGAAAAATTAGTTTATTACCTGGATCTGTTTTAAAGACAGCTGGCGTTCACACCCTGTTGCCAGCAAAACAACTCGTTAGGTAAGGACACATAGTTCAAAGTAGTTAAAGTTACCTGATTACAAATGTTCTTCTCTATCGTCTCTGTAGTTCCTCTATGCAGGGCGGTACAAATTTGCGGGACATGCTCTGGTAACACACAGATATGGGTTATGTATGACATCCAAAATTATAGCTGATATTGATGGGTAACAACTGCCAAGGTCCATAGAATGAAGTATGTATTGTATTGAGGGATAGAAACTGATCACACAATGGGTAACAACCGCAGAGCTCGAAGATTTGTGATTGTTAAAACTTCTCTGGCATTTCACTATCAATAAACATCTGTGTCGTGACAGCAGCATATTCATGGCTTACTGTGTCTTGTTTCTTAATTTGAGGGGTGAGTTAGGGGGCTCTGACTGGAGAGCTGAAGAGGAAAAGGAAATGGGGAAGAGAAATAAAAAGTGGGGTGATATAGAATAAGAGGAAGGGGTGACAAATGAGATGAAAGGGAAGGAGTGACATGGAATGAAGGGGAGTGAGGTGGAATGATGGGGAGGGGACAAAAATGAAAGGGGAGGGGGAAAAGTGGAATAAAGGGAGGGGTTATAAAGAAATAAGGAGGGGGTGGGGTAGAATAAGAAAGGGGAGAGATGATAAGGATTAAAAGGAAAAAGGTAAGGTGGAATATAGGGGAGGGGGCGATAAGGATTAAAGGCGAGGTGTGAGGTGGGGTAAGGAGAAAGAATGATGAGAAAAAAGGGAGAGAGGGTCATGGGAAATAAAGGGGAGGGATATAGGGCAGAGGGTACAGGGGTATACAGAGAAGGGTGATATAGAATAAAGGAGATAAAGGGGGGATACAGGGCAGAGAGTACAGGGGTATAAAGAGGAAGGGTGATATAGAATAAAGGAGATAAAGGAGGGATACAGGGCAGAGGGTACAGGGGTGTACAGAGAAAGGTGATATAGAATAAAGAAAATAAAGAGGGGATACAGGGCAGAGGTTACAGTGGTATACAGAGAAAGGGTGAGATAGAATAAAGGCGATAAAGGGGGGTATAGGGCAGAGGGTACAGGGGTATAAAGAGAAGGGTGATATAGAAAAAAGGAGATAAAGTGGGGGTATAGGGCAGAGGGTACAGGGATATAAAGAGAAGGGTGATATAGAATAAATGGGAGGGGTGCGGTGGAATAAAGAGGATGGAGGAAAGTGGAATAAAGGGAAATAAAAGGGAATAAAGAAGGGTTAAAGTAGAAGAGAAGATTAAGAGGGATGAAGAAAAGTATTAATAGAAGAAAGGAAGGGAGCTTAAGAGGAGGGCTTATATGGGCGATGGGAGGGAATTAAGGAGAGACCACTAGGTATTCTCAACTGAGAAATTTTCAGTGAATTGGAAAAAACCAGAAATCTGAACACATCTGAGGACATATGCCTTCTGAGGTAGGAGGAAGAATGTACTGCTGTTTGATTGATGGGACCTCCAACCTTTCTTGAAAGTTTATGGCTTCATGACATGCCTGGAAATCTCCCATGTCAAGTACAAGGCCCCAGAACATGGAATGGTGTGTGTTATTTATTTTTACAGACTTTACTGTATAGAGATATTTCTTCATATAGAGATTTCAGACAGCAGACATGTAGCACTGGGCCCCTCATATAATAATGTATTTATCATCATAATAATTATAATGATAGCTGACATGTATTGAGTTCTTCCAAAGTGTCTGGCACTGTGTTAAAAACTTTACATTCAGGCTCGGCGCCTGTGGCTCAACGAGCTAAGGCGCAAGCCACGTACACCTGAGCTGGCAGGTTCGAATCCAGCCTGGGCCCGCCAAACAACAATGACGGCTGCAACCAAAAAAAAAAAAAATGGCCGGGCGTTGTGGCGGGTGCCTGTAGTCCCAGCTACTTGGGAGGCAGAGGCAGGAGACTGGCTTGAGCCCTGGAATTGGAGGTTGCTGTGAGCTGTGATGCCACGGCACTCTATCCATGGTGACAGCTTGAGGCTCTGCCTCAAAAAAAAAATAATAATAAAAAAAAAAAACAAAAAAAAAACTTTACATTCATCATTTAATTTAATATTCACAATAATCATGTGAGATACATGCTAGTGTCATCTTCATTTTATTCTTGAGGAAAATGAGAAACAGAGAGGTGAAATAACCTGCTCAAATTACACACATTGTTAGTGAAAAAACAGCCAGTTTCCAAAGGTGAACTGTTTAAATGTTAGATTATACTGGCCCATTCTTCTTGGGATTCTGTCTCTGACACAAAGATGTGATGTAATGTCTGCAGTAATCTTTTTGGACTGGGGTTTGCACTTTCAACAACCAAGCTTCAGGTGTCTTCTTATAGGCCCTTTCTTTCCAGATAGGACAAGTTGTTGGACATTAACTGTGATATTTCAGGAAGACCCTAGCAGATGTATCTGGGGCCTACAGACATGACAGCCAGAGGAAAACATACATCTTATCCATTGCAATCCTCTTGTTACATGAATACTAGGACTCAAGTTGGAAAAAACATACCTGACATCAGAGATTTGGGAGTAAGATTGAGATAGGCTTCTCACTGCAATTCTAGGATTTCATGGGGTCAAAATAGTGAAACATATCCTATGTAGAGATGATCTGTGCTTTTCCCACTCAGCTTAAACAGCAACAAATAAACCTAATAACAAACAGGAAACCAGATTGTTTTAGAATGTTCCCTTCCCTTTCTGGCTTTCCCTGAAACCAGGTTTCCTTCTGATCTTACCTATATTCCTTCCCGATGCTGACTACTAACCAAAGGACTGGGGCTGAGAGTGTACATAGATATGAGAATTATCCTCATTCATCCCATTTCTCTAAGGACCAGCTCACAAGTTTCCTTCGCACTCCAAGCTCTAGTCTCATCCTGGGTGCTCTCAACTATATGCACATGAAGAGTCACCCATGCCCCCAGGCCTTACACCAGTATGACCTTTAACTACCTGGCCAGCCACTTGGAGCCACTGGGCACAGTTTCATCTCTAAAGGGCTCAGTGCCAGGATCCCATTGGGACCAATTCCAGCAAAGGCTGGGTCCCATGTCATCTGCTTTTTGGCCTCACAGTGGAGTCCAGCCTCGCAAGCCCTTCCTTTTCTCTACCCTTCTTTCCTTATCCAGCCAGGATCATGGACATATTGCTTCAGTATTGACTGCATCCTCACCCCCTCGCCCTCCAAATGCCACATCTGCCCTAGTTAGCCCCAGTTCTGAGTCTCGCCA